>JAVQKC010209650.1:0-11911 GCA_036025475.1 Philypnodon macrostomus | reverse complement strand
AAAAAAGACAACCATACAATAAAACAAAAACACAACCATACAAATACACAATCATACAAACATACTACCATACAACCACACAACCACACAATCATACAACCATACAACCATACAATCATACAACCACACAACCACAGAACCATACAACCATACAACCACACAATCATACAACCATACAACTATACAACCATACAATCATACAACCACACAACCATACAACCACACAATCATACAACCATAAAACCACACAACCATACAACCACACAACCATACAACCACACAACCATACAACCATACAACCACACAACCAAACAACCACACAATCATACAACCACACAACCAAACAACCACACAATCATACAACCACAAATGTGACGAACTTTAGGATCATCACATACAGTGCTTTTTTACGCATGATGCAAATCACGAGTAATAGAACCATTATATTATAACTTAAACAGATCAACATTGATAAAAAAAAACTTTGCTGACACTTAGCCTGTTATAATATTATTTATATTAACAACATTGATTATTGATATGATAATGATAATGAATGATAATATTACTATGATAAATCAATCCATATTTGTTTGTTTTTGTAGGTCATGCTGGAGAGAGGTTTCACTTTTTCAACCTGTCGTCTTTTGGCCACGATGAGAGGATGACTAAAGCTGAGTTCCGCTGGTTCAGGAAGAAGCACAAGTCTTTTCTGGGAAAGGCATTTGGGCCTCATTTCTATAAGGTAAACAATCACTTCATTTAACATTTAGACTCATATATCCAACAGAACATGTGTGTTTAACATGTCCAACAGAACATGCGTGTTTAACATGTTCTGTTTTTCCTGCTCAGGTGGATCTGTACGAGGTGCTGGATAGCAGAGTGAAACCATGGAGGGGAAATCTCCTCACCTCCAGACTGGTGCCTTTCTACACTCAGGGATGGGAAGTGTTCAATGTCACTCAAACGGTAAGTCATTGACACAGGATTGATGTTTCTAGAGTTGTTTCTATTAAACAAGTGAAGTCGTTTGAGAAATGTCAGTTTCTAACTGTAGATGGTTCTCAAAATGACAGGTGTCAAAGTGGATCAGCAACAGTGAGGAGAACAATGGCATCCTCATGGTGACCACCTTTCCTTCTGGAAACTGGAGAAATGCTCTGTCCCCAAAACACAACACTGAGCTGCCTGACACTAACGCATACCTGGTCATATTCTCTGATGAGAGCACTGGCAAAGCAACCAACAGGTCATACTCAGGTAAGAAGAGATACATGTATGCACCTGTACTTATGAACTAAAAAGACCATGTTTAACTCATGTATGTTCTTCTTCTATAGGACAAGCTTCACCTCAAAGCCCCTCTTCAGAACAGCACCATCGTAGCAGACATCAGCGGGCAGCTCCAGCGGAGGGCCCTCAGAGTCAGGCTCACACCTGCCAGCGCGTTCCTCTGTTCGTCGACTTTGAGGAGATCGGTTGGTCCGGTTGGATCATCTCCCCTCGAGGGTACAACGCCTATCACTGCAGAGGTTCCTGTCCTTTTCCACTAGGGGGCAGCCTTAGAGCCACAAACCACGCTACAGTCAGATCCATCATGCATGCTCTGAAGCTGTCCAGTGATGAAGTGGGAGCTCCTTGCTGCGTACCAGACAAACTCCAGTCCATCAGTTTGTTGTACTTCGACGATGAAGAGAATGTGGTCCTAAAGCAGTATGATGATATGGTGGCTCTAAGCTGCGGCTGTCACTGACCAGTTACAGATAATCAACATCTCCTGCACTTTGACACTTGGACTTTAATTAAGGTTTGGGGGATCAAGGGTTGGTAAAAATGTAAATAATGTAAATTTTGAAAATAAACCCTATACCAACTATAGTTTATTCATCTTTGGTACATTTTTCAAAATTCTAAAAATGAGCTTCTTCTTTGGGCTTTAGTAAAATATAATCAAACAATTGTTACCTCAACATGAATCTATTTGAATAAAAACCAGCCTTGGAGTTGAAGGTGTCTTTAATGAAACCTCTGATCCAAATTAAAGCACAACTCTCAGGTTTTCTGTAACAACAGTTGTTTTTATTGGAATGGATCACAGACACAAAACAGCCCTGTTATTTTCTACTTTAAAAATGCAACGCAATAAACCTGCAAAACATATTCTCCATCCATATGCTTTCTAAGTATTGCAAAACTCCCATTTCAAGCTTAGACAGTATCAATTCAAATCACCTTTAGGGTTTTGGATTTAGCTGCTGTATTCTCAAGCCAAACCCTTTAAAACTAATCCCAAACATACTAGTATTTCTTTTATTCAAGTCTGTTTACTGTATCACGTCTGTCGGGTGAAAAACACAAAAAGTGTCAACAACCACTGTAGTCATAACACAAACACAAATATATACCCCACATTTACAGTTATGCCGTTTCTCTGTTTACATATATACATGGATTACCCATGTCCTCTTGTTACATTATCTTACACAAACCCTTCCTCTAGAATGAGCCATTCGACTCATAATAGTAAACTCACATCTATTTCCTCACGAGGCACAAAGGAATTGTACAAAAAAAAAAACCTCACAAGTCCTGTGTGCAGAGAAGTGTGCACAGTCACACATTGGCACCGGTGATGTATAAAACTGGTAAGGCAGGGTTAATGTGAGTGCACAAGAACTAACCTGTAAAATAATGATGAATAATATAATAGCTTTATAATACAAAAATAGAATCTTTTTTAGCTTGGGCAGTCCAACTCTTCCGTCCCTAGAAATTCTCCTAACATATGCTCATGCTGACCAAAGACAGGCTCCAGATATGAATGTCCATCCGCATGTCTGGTTAGCACCCTCTCAAGATGTCGCTGGTCAAACTCCTCATGCTCAATATGAGGAGCTTGGGCCGGAGCTGTTGGAGCCATGGGAGAAAGAGACACTGGGACAAAGCTATGGTAGACAACCAGAGGGGGGCTCAAAACCTCCATTGGTGACGGCTGTGGAACTATGCCCTCTGGAGGCTGGACTGGGAGCTGCACATAGGTTCCTGTTTCAGGATCAAAAAACGTTTTGGTTTTGACTTGTACAGGCATGTCCACAAAGAAGTACTGCCCCGAGTCAGGGTCCTGGAGGAGTTTCCTCTGGGTAATTGGGAAAGACTGTGTGACAATGGCATGCTCAATGCTGGACTGCCGAGAGAGCTGGCTGGTGACACTTGACTGACGGGACATGTTTGCAGGGTGAACTACATTAGTGCTCTGTGAATCAATGCTGTGGCTTCTCCTTAGAGGGTTATCCCTGTTTGGCCTGTCTTTCTGCCTGCCTCTTTGCTCCATAATGGACTTCTCAATTCTTTGGCTTCTGGGATCAGGCCGGTCATTGGTGATTATATCAGCACTCAGTCTGCGCTCCACTTTATTCTCTATGTATCGGTCTGTGCTGAGGGATCGGTGGAGTATCCTGTTCGACCGCGGTCTGTCTCCAGCGTTGGCTTTATACACGGGGACATTACTGATCACCCGGTCACTGCTGTATTGCCTGCCCTGTGGTTCACTAGTACTTTCTGCTGAGTGTCTCTGCGTTGCTTGAGTAATGACTGCTTTGTCATGAGGCTTTTGACTGGAGTGAGTCGTCTGTTCCTCTGTGTTTTGATGGTCTGTCTTGTCTCTGTGTTTTCTCTCACCACTCTTTCTGCTGCTGCTCTTGTGCCCAGTCTTATGTGTTTCTGTTTTGTGTTTACTGCTGCTGTGGGAGGATTTCTGTACCGATTTCTGGGCCTCTTCTTTCTTAATTCTCCTGGTGGTTAGCTTCATGGCTTTAAGGACTGCCTTCTCTGATTTAGGCAGGACAGCCGGAGGTTTCGGTAGACCGGTTTGACTGTCGTTACCGCTGCACGTAGACCCGGAGCGTTCGCTGGGCACTTTCGTTAGCTCACGTTCACTTCCGTTCATAAAACCAGTCTCGTCTGCAGTGTCTCCCGTACTGGTGGCTGTGCTCTCCAGACCCTCGGATAGTGGACTCACACCAGAGTAACTGTCCTCCTGTGGGACAGTCAGGAAGCATTCATCTTGTTGAACCTGGAGCTCTTCACTTGGGGGACTTGGGGGTGAAACAAGCAAGTCAGGTGGGGGAGTCACAATGCTTTCTGAGTTGTCGGGTAAAGAATTTTCATGTGTAATCAGTGGTTCTGGGCTTTTATTACAGTCTAAAGTTTCATGACCGGCTATACTTCCTCTCGGTGACCAGGGCTGAGTTTTAATCTTCTTCACCTTATTACTGAAAGTATTGTCTTTGACTTTAAATAATGCGGGCATTGTAAATGTTGGTGAAACAGGGTTGGATGAGGCGGCTGAATTGGTTTCATCGTTCTTTACATGACTTCCTGTGATGGATTTCTCTGTTTCCTCCTTGCACAATAGCTCATTCTCTGGAGATTTTATGAGCCTGTTTACCGGCTCTGGCTCAATTTCAGGATCGCTAAAAGAGTAGTATTCTGCTTCTGTCCTTTCTGAATCGTGCCTTGTGTTCTGTGAAGCATTCCTCCCAGCCTCATCAACCTCTTCGATCTCCCCAATTAGATTTTCCAGAGAATGGTATACGTTTGATTCGGTCTCAGTGTTTCTATGGAGGGCACTCTCAGCTGTATAATAAGAAGATTTTGACGATAGGCTGGCTTGATCAGGCGGACTTTGGTTGACACTAACACCATTGACAAGAAGTAGGGGGGAGATTATGTTTCTTGGTGATTCAACTAAGAATTCTGAGTCAGGCTTTGAATCATCATTGGTTTTAATTGTCTTGTCCGATTGGTCTAAAACTGAATTGTTGCTATCCGGCGTGGTCAGCTGATCCGGTCTTAAGGGGGCCCTGCGCTTTACTTTTCCTGTTCCTTTGGCTTGAATTTTGTTTTCACGCGTTACCTCGGTGGTAGGACTCGTGGGATTGTTCCTATTTTCGGTTGACATAGCCTCTGGTGATAAGTGCAATCTATTCTCCAGTGAGGCTAATTTAGAAGTCAAAATATCAAAATCACAAATCGCAGAAGTAGATTTTACCTGAACATCATCTGTGTTTTCTAACTTTGATTTGGGGTCTTCATTTTTACCGCCAGCTTCTAACATATCTTTAACACTTGTCTCTGTGTCTTTATTAACACTGTCTCTTCTCATACTTCCTTTTCTGCTTCTTGGGGGAACAGGGGGAGCATCTTTTTTGTCAACAATAGTTCCTTCAGAAACTTGACTTGCATCATCCTTCGAATCACTGTTAAGATAATTACTAATCAGTTGATCAATTGTGTCGCTATTTACTTTCATGAATGCATTTAGCTCCTCGCTTGTTTTGTCCATGGCAGGTAAAGGAATCCTGCTTCCTGCTGGAGGTTCAGTTTGGGATAGAATCTGCCTAATGTTATTATGATCTCTTAGTTCACTTAACCTCTCCTTCAAGTCTGTAGCACTCGGGCCATTTGGATTCTCCTTCTCCTCGGTATCATTAGTTCCTTTATGGTTCTGAATCCTAGTCTCTAAACTCTCATCAACTTGTTCCGATGGCTCTAGTTCTGATTGATTTTTCCTCTTTTCTCTTTCACAGATAATCTCCTCCAGCGCCATTTTAGCTTTATCATAATTGTCATTGATAAGTGCCTTGTTTACCATAACATTGCTATCAATCTTTGCATAAACATCACCTTTAGTTTGCTCCTTCTCTTTCTTCACAAAGATATCTCTCTTCACCATTGTGTTCCCTCTCATAGACATCATGCCCTTCTTAATATTGCGAAGCTCCCTTGAAATCAAGTCATTCCTGGCCTTCGTCTGCTCCACTATGTCAACAACCCCAAATTTATTCTTGGCAGTATCGTATAAGCGCTCGGCTAGTCGGGCTCGTTCTAATTCTTTCAAAGCGTTCAAATCACTGATAATATTCTCACTGTCTCTTCTTTCCTTTATCGACTCTTCATTTTCTGCCTGTGCACTTGCTTTTGAATCACCATCTTCACTCCTCACTTCCGGATCATCGTCTGTTACTGTGTATCTTTGATTTTTGATGTAGTTGTTCTGTCTGGCTGAAAAAATGTGCTTGAGCTTTCCTTGTTTCTGGGATGATTCTTGATTCTTTGATATTATCTCTGATTTTGAATGGTCTATGTTGCCATCAGGGAGTTTCTCAGGACTGTCAATCGAGAGCTGAATGTCTGATTTAGTGAAGTTTCTCTTGGGGACAGGAGGGGGCTCTTTTCTCTTGCTTCCATTGTTACTGTCTGCACTGTTATTGTCATTGCTACTATCCTCAATACATTTTTCATCCTTCTCTTCTTGGTGGCTTCTAACCTCTTTTATTAGATCTGTTGGTTTGGTGATCATCTCTGTTACAGACAAAGCTTTGTTTCTAGCTGCATAAAGTGCTTCTCTTGCCGCTTTGATCACATTTGCCGCACTTATTGCTTGGTTAGACACATTATTTTCCTTCAAACTAACAGGCTCCATACTGTCTCTACTTTTGGGCTTTTCTGGCACATCAGGTGGGACTTTGACAACTTTTCCCTGTAATGATGGGCCCTCCTTCTCAACTACAGCAGAAGGAATTAGCGGTGAAAGTTCTTTGGTGACACTTAGAGTATTTGGTGAAAGCCCGGTGGTCTTTGGCAGTGCTATTGGAGAAGGCTCTTTGTGAAATGTAGGTGGTGAAAGGTAGTTTTTCACCGAAGCAGCAGGGCTCAGAGAGACTTGAAGATATTTCATATCACCATCAACAGGACTGGACTTTTTGTACAGATTTAAAGATGGGTAATTTTGCTTTTTTGCTAAGGGACTTTTGTTTTTCCTTAACTGGAGTAATGGGGACATTGGACTGGCCTCAGTATCTTGTTTACTCTGCAGTAAACATGATAATAAATAGTCATTTGAGAGAGGCCTTTCAGCATCATGCTTTGCAAGCTTCACACTTTGAACATGTGTCTCTAAATCTTTCACAATGGCAGGAGTGCTCATGCCAGATGCAATACCTTCTGAAAAAGCTTGCCTCACATGATCTGATAGTGGGGATCCACTTTCTGGCTCCTCCAGTGTTTTGAACTTGCGTGGACTATATCTGCTTTTCATCCGTTTCCTGTTGTCCTTGAGGTTGAACAGAATGCTGGAGGCCAGTGATTTGTAACTGTCCCGTTTTAGAGGAGGTTCGGGGGTGACTTTAGCCTCTGACTGTGGCCGGAGTGGCAGGTCAAGAGCAGACGGAGACAGGACTGTGAGGATCTCTGATGTGTCTGTGGGCTGTCTCGAGGGAATGATGGGGGTCATTAATTGGCAGATACTAAAGGGTGTAGATGCTAAAGAATTTACCTCCTCAACAGTCTTTACTTCCACAGATCGAACTTCATTTTTAAGCAGCATAAGGTTTTCATCCACCTGTTTCTTACTACTGTCTTGAGTCCCAGGCTGATTGACTGGAACAGCACTTGTTGCTCTTGACCTGTTACGCCTCCAAGGGGCAGCAGTCCCATCCCCTCCCTCTGAAATGCACCTCTTCTCTGCAGGAGTTAGTATGGGCTTTGGCAGGACTTTGGGCGGTACAGGCGGAGGAGGGGGTTTGGGTTCAGCGGGTGGAGGAGCAGGTGATGGCTCCACTTCTTTCTGGCAGGACTCAGGCTCATCTGTTTGTGGACTCTGTTTCTTTGGCTCGGTCAGCTCTTTGTAAAAAGGTAAATCATACCATTTAGGCACAGGACCTTCAGGAAGAATAGAGGTTACTATGCTGTCCTGAGTAAATGAGAAGTCCTTCCATGATTGAAAAGGGCTGAACTCACTATGGAGGAAAAAGTTTTTAACGTTAAGCTTTTTAAGTTTGACATTAGTTTTGCCATTTTTGCTTTTGTTTTTCCCTGAGTCTTTGCCTGTTTTATCTCCAGAAGGATGTCGCTGATGTTTTTTATAGTGTCCATCTGAGAGGTTATTGTGATAATCTGTGGAGAATTCAGACAGCTCCCGCTGGATGCTGCGGAGTGCGGACTTGTCCCATGATTCTCCGTTTGAATCTGTTACACCGTTTTTCTTGAACATTCCTCCACAGCTCGCCTCAGTGGCACTCAATGCCTTGAGGAAAGAAGACATTTGTGACATAGTCTTTTCATGTTGTTCGTTCCATGGCTGACTTTCATGTTTGTCATTGCGGCTCTGTCCATGTTTTTTAGATTCCTTCACAATCTTTTTATGGGGCTCGCCTGCCAGAGGTTTGTGGCAGCTGAACGGTGAGTACCCATATGAGAACTCATCATTGTAAACAGCATCATCTCCTATACAGAGGCTTCTGAAGGCACGGTCAGTCAGAGTACAGACTTCTCGGTCGGTTTCGTCCATAAACAAATCTGTAAAACCATTGGGAAACCGGTGATGAAGCATGCTCCCCGCTCGATGGCTCATGTGACGCTTTTCCACGCAGCTCATCATGTCAGCGATGTTTATGGGCTTCATACAGCCATGAATCCTCAGTGATTCTTCAGAGCGCACTGGCAATGAGCAGTCTGGGGTATAATCTCCTAAAAAGAAATAAGACAAAACACTGTCAGACAACTTTAAAACACATATTTAAACACATATTTAAACACATATTTAAAAAACATATTTAAAACACATTTTTAAACACATATTTAAACACATATTTAAAACACATATTTAAACATTTTTAAACCCATATTTAAACACATATAAACACATATATAAACACATATATAAACATATTTAAACTCTGTATTGTTGCTTTATTGACTTTTTACTATAAATGGTTTTCAGCTGAGTGGCTGCACTGATGACCTTTATGTACATGGCATGTGCCAGGTTCGGGTATGCTGTCACTATGCAGGCAGCAGACAAACACTTCAATCCATGTGCGTTACTATTTTTAGAACTGTGTCCACTGACAATTTGGAACAAATCCTGATTTATTAGAAACTCTTTTTTCAGTTAAAGACTAAGTAAAGGCCTGAGTTATAATTATTTGCATTTCTCCACCTGACTATAACTGAACATCCACAATAGTAATAGACAGTCATTCATTTTGAGAACCAAGTTTCTATGTGGTTTACACCACTTTGCATAAATGCATAAATCACCACCATTTACTGCGTCTCAGCAGCAGCTGTTCTACTGTAGCTATCTGGGTGAAGTCTTAGAATAGCTCATTAACCCATTTATATGCCCTGACCTGCGAACACAGCCACTGGTAGATCACTTAAGTCTTAAACATGCAGACAAACACTCCTTATAAGCACACGTCACACTGTAGATTAGGACAACTATGAACACGGTCAGTGAAGTGTACATACAATTAAAGTTAAGTCTAAGTTCAAGCACTCATGAAGTCATGGAGGATGACTTTAGAATATTGGAGCAAAAATATAAACAAAACTACAGATTATACATCGAAGAAACAGCAGAATAAACTAAGATGACGCTAAGAACTAAGTGACTTTACTGTATATTAAGCCTGGCTGCTCAGGTTCTCCCAGACTTTCTGGCCAAGTGATACTCAGTGATACTTCTACTCCCTGACCAGAGATCAGTTAGCAACACGGTGCTTTCCCACATCACTCGGATTATTTATATCTACAGCAGAGTTTGTCCAGTTATCACAAATTAGATTTAACCATAAAACTACTGTTGTACTTTCAAATATGAATTGATATCATTTAAGTATATCATATCATATCATATCATAGGCATGGCAATCATAGTTACAAGACTGTAAAATAGTGCCATACATTTTGAATTGTATTCTTAATAGTTTTATGGAGAAGATATTTATACATCACCATTGGTGCCAGTGTGACCGTACCTTGATTATGGATCTTTCATTCTTGACATTAAGGTCCAATGTAAACTGGGGTGCCACGTACAGTCCTGTTATAGTCCAATAGTCCCATTGAAGTTCATCTGCTGAAAGTAAGTCCGAGTTAGTGGGCAGTTCTAGTAGACAAGAAGATTTCAGAAGTTGAATAAACAAGAAAAAACTCACCTAAGTGAGTCAAGCTCTTAGATCCATCTACTGTTCACTGTCCACAGACCCTCAATGCTCAGAGATACCAAAATAGATGCACAAGTCAGTGTGGCCAAACTGAGCAGGGTGAAGTTCGCTGCCTCACATTAGAATAACCAGTGGGTGTCGAGTGGCAGGGCAATACAGGCCAACAGGATGAAATGGACACGGTCATTGGCTATTTCTGTACTGCGACTGATGGACTTCCACACGGAGCGTTTCTTCACTGTTCGGCCTCTTTCAAAAGATGACAGAAGCCTTTAATCAAACTGAGTCATTGTGTTCCATTGTAGTTCATGGATTCAGTCAACAGGGACATGTGGACTTGTCTGACTGTAATACAAATTTAAATAAGATTGATGATAAAATCCTTTGCATTACACAACTGTGCGTATACCATATCCCAGAAGTGAAGACAAGTATCCGACAACAGGAGTCAGTCTGGAACATCTGAACTTGCTTGTTGTCCAAGCTGTGTTTACAAGACCAGTGTGTGTGACGGGGCAGGCTAGTTTAGGACCAATGCAGCTGTTGTTGCTGTGAGATTATGCTAAATGCAAGGGGCATTTGTTTACTTGTTGGCCTCAGTGATGAAGTGGAAGTCTCACTAAATGAGGTCAGACAGGAATTTACACAAAAATCTATTTCTATAAATTTTGTTTAAATTGAATAAAGCTGTTCATTAAAATAAGACTGATGTCTGAATCACAATGACCCAGGAATCTGACTGACTGACGCAAACATGTGCCAGCTCAGATGTAGAGCATGCATGTGGGGGCCTACAGGAATGACAGGCTAATAAACCCAGGTATGAACTTCAGCAGCTGAACACATTTAAACACGGTACATGGATCTTACGATTATGATTGACTCAACAAAGACTCAAAAGTCAGTTTCTTTGTAAAGACCATGTTTATCAACTAAACATTTTTTAACTAAATAGTTGTTAGGGTTAGTTAAGGTTAGTTAACCCTAACCTCATTCAGCTGCTGCTCAAAGCAAAGTGAGAGTAGTCGATCATATTATCCAGTTGAAAATCCTTACTATAGAAAGAGCAGAAAACTATCCAAATAGACTTCATAGTGGCCAATCATTTGAATACTTGAATAATGATGTAGGCGTCACTGAAGAGAGCATTCGTTCTGTTATCAGCAACTTAGAATCAAAAGCCACAAACTCAGGAAATGGTGAGTCACTTTGAAAAGAGTCTTGAGACAGAAACATGACAGAATGTTCTGTGTGCAGACTGTGCTGTGTGATCGTCCTCTTTTCTGGTAAGAACACCTACTCTTCTGTTCTTGACTTCTGCTGTCACCTGTCCTGGATTGGACATGACACATTATGTATCAGGTCACTGAGGGTCCGGTCAGTGGTCATCACTCACTCACACTCACACTTAGGCCTAGATGAAATGACCACATCACAAGATTAACACCTGCAGCCGCCAAGCCGCACTTGTGCATCATTTATGTAATATAATAGTCATTGTACCGGGTAGTGTTTCTGACACCCGTGTAACCTCAAGCATAATGCCGGCATTTCTGAATTGGTTTTGTTTATTTGAGTAGTAGATGGACTACCTGTTTTTGTGAAAAACAAACAAAAACAAATCTGAGTTTGATTGAGGCACTCCCCTAAAAACTGTATATAAGATGTGAAAATCAGCTCCTTAACATTATATATAACTTTATATAAAATGTGAAAATCAGCTCCTTAACATTATATAGAACTTTATATAAGATGTGAAAATCAGCTCCTTAACATTATATATAACTGTAAATAAGATGTGAAAATCAGCTCCTTAACATTATATATAACTTTATATAAAATGTGAAAATCAGCTCCTTAACATTATATAGAACTTTATATAAGATGTGAAAATC
>JAVQKC010209649.1:0-10684 GCA_036025475.1 Philypnodon macrostomus | reverse complement strand
CCACACTCCTGGGGGGGGGGGGCTGTAAGCGGGGGTTTAGGGTTCGGAGTTGGGGGCCGTTTTTGGGGGGTAGGGGGTAAGTATCCCGTGTGTCCTCTCTGCAGTAGGCTGATTGCGGGGGCGGGAAATGTTTGTTAAAGTAATGGGTGTGAGGTGACTTGATACACACTTCATTCTGCCCCTACCTGTGGTGTAGGGTTAGGTGGGGGAGGGGAGTGCTATGGTTCGCTGTGGTCAGTTAAAGGCCTTTTTCCACTAGGCAGATCCGGTCTCCCCCAGGTGCAGAAAAATACACATTAATAAATTGTACAGAAATCATGTCTGAAGCTCACGTTTAAAATACCAAGGATTATTGGAAAGACAAGAGTCATGGTGCGTTCCAGTTGTACTCGGAGGTTGGAATTTCCGAGATCCAAGCCATGAAAAATCCAACATGGTGCGGCCCTATTTTACAAAAAAGTGAAAAACATAACTGAAGTATATTATTTAATAAACTGGTTTAAATTGATATCAGCCATTCACTTCTGTCAACCCGGTACCTGTTAGCATGTTGCTGTGGTGTAGTTTAGCATCTGCAGATACAAAACGAGCTAAAGTCCCTGTTGTTGCTAATCCTGTTATAGATTTGTTTATTCCCGAGTTAACAACTGGAACACTTCATCTCTGAGATTTCATCACTCCGAACTCCGAGCTCTGAGGACAACTGGAACACAGCATAAATCCTGGTGTGTGTAAGACTGCAGCTAAAGCTACATTAGCTAGCGGTAAACAGCTAACTACTTCCTGTCCAGTCTTAGCTTTCTGAGCATTCAATTAATTCTCAGCCCAGCAACAATGGATCACATTCTAACCACTTGCTTTATAATATCACACTCTGGTTTGTGTTTAATGTAATCTAAATCATAAATGGGGATGTGTTGATTCACATAACAGGAAACAGCTGATGCTAACATAGGCTAACTTTTCTTTGGTAACTTTACTGCAACATTTTGCACTTCTCCGCTCTAAAAAAAAAGTCTTATTAATCACATGAAATAGATGCACTGCAAACAAATATTTTGTCTCATTTTCTCTCAAATGTGGATCATCTATTCTTCAATGAATGCGCAGCCGTGTGTGTCTGTTCCCAGAACACTTAAACCGCTCTGGATCCTACCTCGGAGAGGTTCTTGAAACGCTTTGGTTGGTTGATCTCAAACTCTGGTACAGGTACAATTGGTGGTTAATTGGGGCAAATACATATTTAGTTTATATTTATTCACTGGTTTCAAACTTGAACCACACACCATGGGAGTTATGAATCAAGATTAATATTTTGAATTCAACTCATTTTATAAATTCATTCTTAACAGTCTAGTGGTATTCATGATCCTTTAGTCCTGGGTTAGACCTGGTTTAGTCTTGGTCTAGCCCAGATTACACTGGTCAGTCCTTGTTTAGGGCCTCTCAACTATATTATTATCTCCACTTGATTGAGCCATCTAACTGGACTTCTGCCAAGTCTACATGTCCTCCCCGTGTTACTGTGGGTTCTCTCCTCTACTTCTTACCATCCAAAGACTTGAATAATAAACTGGAAAATCTAACAAGAACAAGAGTGAGAGTGAATTTTCTGTTAGTATGTCTCAAAGTGTCCAGGGTGTTCCCCACTTAAGGCCCCCGTTACATGTGATACTTGCATAGATGACTGCTTATATATTAACTCTATCAAATCTATTGCTTAAAATTGAATCTATTTCCAAATATATTCTTAATAGTGCATGTCATATTTCCAATATACACATCACTATATTACATTTATTCTAGCCCCACAGAAAGTTCCAGCAGCTAGCACGTTACCCTCCTCTACTTGCAAGTGATTACAAGGGCCGGCCGAGAGCAAACAAGCCCCATACAGATAGCCTATGGTGGGCCAGTGGATGGCCCAGGGACCCCCTCCTCCTCTTCTTCTTCTTCTTCCTCCAGCCGCTCTGAACAAACACGGCTAATGGAGTCCTAACAAGACGCCCCGGGTTAGCCCCACTCCGCTAAACGCCACCAAGCTCTCTGAATTGTGTGCTGCAGATTGGCTTAAGCTTTCCCTTTACAACACTGAGTAGCATTAGCATATTTCTGGATCCTCATCGTGAAGCTATGGCACGGGTGAAGCTGTGTTCATTTGTTGAAGAACACACTTGATTTTGACAGATCTTAACTTCTACTTTATCATTAAAAAGACTTGAAATCAAAAAATGAATCTTAACTTAAGTAGTTTTGATTTATTTACATATTAGTTGTAGATTATTGGACTGGATTCAAAATTTTTGTCAAGCTAAATGATCTTCCAATGTGCAGTTTTCATAATTCACTAGAACATTGGTTCTCAAACCTGGTACGTGGTACTTGGGCTCTTTCTGGTGGTACTTGGACCTGGTTTTGTTCTGCCAGTTATAGTTTGGTTTAGGATTAGGATGATTAATGTTTATATATAGTTTGGACATGATTTAGACCTGGTTTAGATGTGGGCTAGTCCTATGTAGGTCATGGAAGTCAATCACAGAGATAATGTACCTAATCCCATTGGTTTAATGTAGAAAATCTCTCGATCTTAAATTGGATCAATGTAAAATAGTCCACTGGAGTTGAAAACACATCATTTCTAGTTGAACTGACTTAAATTAATTCAGTTGAGACAATAGAAGATTTTGCATGTGAATGATTACTGTACAATTTGTAAATTAACAAATGTTATACTTTTTTCAGTGTAATTTTATATATATATATATATATATATATATAAACCAGTCAGAAATACACTGAAACAAATCAAATCTAGATCTAATAAGTAAATAAATCTAAACTTAAATATTTAGATTTCAAGTCATTTTATCTGATCGGATAGAATGTGTTTTTCTAAAAAGAAAAATAGGTTGGAGTTTCAATTAGTCTGCGATGCTTGATCATAGAATTGACAATCATCATTAATCAACACAACTGATTAAAGTGGGATTTCCAACTGGTGGGTGGGGACCTAAAAGTGTGTCATAAGCCTGCTTCTAAATGTTGAAAAATAGTAATTCAAAAATAACAAATGCATAAAATGTACTATCTGTCTGTAGAGGCCAGGGAAAGTAAAACTTGACTACTATTAGTCAAAGTAGTATCCCACAAAGTCTGATCTGACCAGGGGAGGGACTAAAGTATATCAATGATGATTTTACAGACTAGACCTTGGCAGAGCTCAGAAGACCATTATACTTCTGGGAGAAAAAAATATCTGCCTACTATGAGATGTAGTAAATAATTCAAATAATGCAAAAAATAAATAAATGTGGTCAAAACATTCATGGAATATTTAAAAAGGCATGATTTTTCGTTGTTTACAGAATAGCAGATGGAAACATAGTTATGCTGTTGCTGAAAGAAACCAACTTTTCAGATACATTTCAAGGTCCCATTATGTTTGTTTTTTTTTGGGGGGGGGTCTATTTTTGATACATTTAGCTACCATTTTACATTTTGAAACATCAAACACACAATATTTATGTAGCACCAGCTGTTTTGTGAAGCTTTCACTTGGACTCGATGAGAAAGTGTGATTTCAAGACAGGAACAAATCGCTTGTGCCCGTTTTCAGGGCTTTCCAAAAAGACTCTACAACTTCTTTTGACTTCTTCTGGGATATAGACAAAGCCTTGATACCCTCACATACATCTTCTCCAATCAGATATGTTCTTAGATGGTGGTGGCAACAAAGATTCTCTCTGTGTGTTTGTTGACAGTGCAGGAGCGGGCAGGAGCACTTATTTAATCAATTTATGACATCAGAAAAATCTGTTTTCAGCTCCTGGAGAGGACTATAGCTCAACATAATTAATTACGCCAACAGACCTGTATGAAACAAAACTGAACAAACAAACAACAACAAAACTGTGTATGTGTTTAGATACAACATTAGAACATGGTTAAAAGCTCAGAAATGGCGATTTTGCTGAATTTAGAACCTTTTAAAAAACACAAAAATGAAAAAAGAGAGACTTCCTCAAATAGCCTGCTCTCTGATATACCAGTCTAAAGTAAAATAATAAAAGAAATTTGTGAAAAATCGAAAACTTTAGGAACATTCTGTAATTTCCCCTGAAAATGTCTAACTTTCTGTGACTAGCATATTCTACATCTGTGCATACACATATTGGCAAATGTACTTGGCCTCACCCAGTCTGATAACGCTATGGCATAAATCAGAAACTCCTAAGAGAATCTGATTCTAGCTGTATCCTATTCACAGTCCAGCTTCAGTAACCCCAACTGTTGACATTTTTATTGAGTGTGTCTTTTCACACCTTTTTAACATTTATTATTGGCTCAAATATCTCATAATCCTCACCCTAGTGCATGCACAAACATTCCTTTTCTTCTATTTGAGACAGGCATTGTTTAGCTTGAGGGCGCTGTCTCTGGTGCCAATCATAAACAAACAGCCATTAGCTACCCTCTTATCTCACTTCAACTCACTCAATCAATCCAGACTCAGACAAGAACATAACCGGGATTACTAATAAATGGAATGTAGTCGGCTTGTGTGGTAAAGTCCTGGGTCTAGTCCAGTGTTTCTCAATCCAAAGACCACTTTGGCATGGAGGGAATAAAATCGCCACCACCTGACCCCTTGAGACTTAGAGCCTGACCCAAAAGAGTGGGTTTGTGTAGTGTTAGGCAAAAGACTAGAGACTCAATAAAGGATAGATTTGCCTAGTTTTCACTTTCAATTATCAATGACATAGGCTGAATGTCCAGATTCCCCATTCAGCTCAGAGTTGGCGCAATGGTTGGCTACATTCAATTATCAGATTTGACTGGATTGGTAAAATAGGGGAAAGAAAATAACTGGATACGGGTTTAAAACTATTTTTTAAATGTTTTCATTATGTTTAAACAACAATCTTGGAATGTTGACTCTTAAATTAAAAACATTTTGGAGAAGGGCCCCCAGAATCCCAGATTTATTACGCTAAAATATTCAAATATTGAAACACTGACATTTCATTATTTCAGTATTTTTGCATTTGGCCCGCAGATCAGTAATCCATTTTTATTTTGAAGAAAAACGTTTGGGCACCCGAGTCTTGTGGTGAGCTGAGAAAAAACGAATAAAATCTGATTTCTTTGTGACATCTTCTCGCGGACCACAGTGAGAAACACTGGTCTAGTCCAAATAAAATAGAAGCTTAAATATTCTGTTGGTGATCCACAAAGGAAATAGCTGGGTCACTTTGTGGAACACAAAATGTACAGGTAAAAATGTGAAATTAGTGTAAGATAGCAAAGAAAAGTATTTTTTTTAAAAGTAAAATATTTTTTTTTTTTTTTTAAAACAACTGGCCAACCCAAAACATTGACCATCGGTGGCTCAAGCTGTTTTCTCTTGGTTAGATTCCAATCAGTGCTTTTAAAGACACTTGTTTAGTATGGCGAGCCACGTCTCTGTCACTCTGTCCCAGGGCAGGTGTGGCTACAGAGTTAGTTTACCACCAATGAATAATCAACTCAATTGTGAAGTGTTTTGAAAGGGCTGAATAACTGAAAATGCATGAAAATCAAGATCCTTTATCCTTATAATGTCCAAGCATAATCATGATTGATCAAAAATATGTCATGGTACATTTGGTCTATATCACAGGCCCTCAGGCTCTGGTAGCCCTATGTCTCATTTAGAGGCACACCTGTAGTGAGTCAGGAGTTTGATTTAAGAGCATAAACTTTCACCAGCCTCTGTCTCCACCAGGCACTGCCCATATGTGGAGCATTTAACAATTTTGGCTGTGGGTTTACTATGGATCTGACCCAGGTGTTTAGTTCCACTTTAAGTGTGGTATATCCTGGACACAGAGCTGACACAAAATAAAAGACTATTCATACTCACATTAATACAATATGGAACACTCTCCAATTCACCTATACGTGCATGTCTCTGGACAGTGGGAGGAAGAGGAGAGAACCCACAGTAACATAGGGAGGACATATGCAACATATTTCCAGAAGCACAACCCTTGTAACTCACTTAATCAATGTGGAATTCACCTAATGCTTGTACAAGACCATTGCTGGAATTTTTAACAAATTGCAGACGCCTTGCATGATAAAGCCCTGGCTGTAGTCCAAGTTAAATAACGTTTGCCCTGCAGCCCGGACCTATGTTAGCACAATGGGATACTGTGGGGAAATGGGAAGGATTGGGGAGTTTTATAATGTGTGTATATAGGGACTAAACTACATAGACCCGGTGTTACGGAGGAATATGTTTGAAGAATATTGAGTGAGTGAACAGTAGTTAAAACAAATCCGCTTCCTGAACAGATGTGGTGAAAGGAGGAGGGAATGTTTGGTATTATAATGGTAGTAGGGTTTGGTAGACTGTCAAATTTGAGCTTGCTTGAAACCTGAAAAACAAAGATACTTCAATACTATATTTTTTATCACTGAAGATTTTGACAAGTTGACTTCTAAGAAACTCTAACAGCTTTTAAAACACTGGTGACTAGATACTGAAACATTCTAGAAGCTGGACAGCGGAAATGAAACGGACTGTGATGAATGGAGATATATGGAGAAATTAGCACTAATCACAAAGTGCAAATAAACAAGGTGGTTTTGGCAATGGACAACACATAAGCTCCACACAGGTCACGTCAGCTCCACACAGGTCACGTCAGCTCCACACAGGTAACGTCAGCTCCACACAGGTAACGTCAACTCCACACAGGTAACGTCAGCTCCACACAGGTAACGTCAGCTCCACACAGGTAACGTCAGCTCCACACAGGTAACGTCAGCTCCACACAGGTAACGTCAGCTGTTGAAGCTAACAGCTCAGAGTCATTTCGAACAAATATACCAACAGCAACCATTCATGTTGTCTGTCCCAAAACGTGGTGTTAATGTGTTTAGCTCATTCAAATGAATGTGTGCGCAGCTCAGTCACATTCATCATCTGTGAAAGGGGCTATAACAGTATTCAACGACCCACTTTCAGGTGTGAGTGTTCTGAGTCCGACCCACAAGTTGAGTATACCACTGGTTTTCACTAACACATGGATTCTTGATGAAGATGATAATATATGTGAGGGTTTACTTGCTTTTTGGTTTTTCTGGGGTCAACAAAACTACAAAACACAGTGTGTGAGTGGTGACCTTGTGTTGTACCATCCTCCTGCTGTCTCTATGAATGGGTGTGTGACTGTGCAAGCTGCCATGATCCTGCCGAGAATTCTTCAAAACATCGAAAAATAGGTCATTCACTCAAATAAGGTTTCAGCTTGTTCTATTGTGTGTGGTTTAGTGGCTTGTATGAACAGACAGGAGCAGAGCCTAAGATGTTGACTTTGATAATGGCGTGGATGGATAGGATCTGGACAGCTCGTGTTTTTGGAGATAAAGTCAGACGTGTCCAGACTGAGATGGCTTGGACATGTACAGAGGAGGGATAGTGAATATATAGGCAGATGGAGGTTAGAGCTGGCAGACAGGCCTAGAGGAAGACTAAAGAGATATATGTAGAGGATGGGTCAGGGCTGGAGGGTTAGATGGAGGCACACAAAAAAAACATCCTTCCTTTACAGTGATTGACCAAAAATTGAGAAAATATTCAGTGGTTAGCAATTCTGTGTGCAAAAATATTTCATACTTGTAGAGGGTAACTAAAGAACTCAGAACACTTTTTATCAACGGCGTAGTTAAGCTAAACTGGGGAGGGGATGGCTAAACCAATACAAAATCAGGAATAAAGTAGGTCTAAACTAGGACTAAAGTAGGTCTAAACCAGGATTAAAGAAGGTCTAAACCAGGACTAAAGTAGGTCTAAACCAGGATTAAAGGTCTAAATCAGGACTAAGGTAGGTCTGAATCAGGATTAAAGAAGGCCTAAAACAGGACTAAAGTAGGTCTAAATCAGGACTAAGGTAGGTCTAAATTAGGACTAAAGTAGGTCTAAATCAGGACTAAAGTAGGCCTAAACCAGGACTAAAGTAGGTCTAAACCAGAATTAAAGAAAGTCTAAACCAGGACTAAAGAAGGCCAAAACCAGGACTAAAGTAGGTCTAAATCAGGACTATTGTAGGTCTAAATCAGGATTAAAGAAGGTCTAAATCAGGATTAAAGAAGGCCTAAACCAGGACTAAGGTAGGTCTAAATCAGGATTAAAGAAGGCCTAAACCAGGTCTAAAGTAGTTCTAAACCAGGACTAAAGTAGGTCTAAATCAGGATTACTAATCTATACAAAACAGAACTCTAAACTAGGATAAAATCATCACTAAATTAAACGGAAATACCCAGTAAATGTATTTGATTTGCAAACACTACCGTCTAGTGTTTACATTTTTATCTCAGCGTTTGTGGCCGTGAGGGAAGTTCATATTTCTGAGCCTCTAACACGAATGAGTGAATGTGACAGGTCTGGTGCAACAGAATATGTGGCTCTTATTGCATCAGCTTCATCACAAAAGGCCACCTGAATGTCAGTCCACCAGCAGCCAACTCAGCATGGTTCACTGTCCAGCACTGCCCAACGCCCTTACAGCTTTACTACGGCACTTTTGCTCTGGCTCTGGTTGAAAAGACAGAAGTATTAAAGTTAGTTAGCCATTTTAATAGATCTTACACTTATGTTTATAGACACTGATTATAAACGATGTAATGTAATGGTTCTCAAAATGTGGGCCAAGCAATGCTGACAGTAGTTGGTGCCTTAGAATGGTGAGAGATAATATTAGTTTTATTTAGTAAATGAATGAAAATATATCAGTTATCAGTTAACTGTTAATTTGTTTGGCCATAATCACCATGACACAACCTTTTGGTTGGTTTAGTTGGCTTAATTTGGTTTAGTTGATTTAAGTTGGTTTGGTTGGTTTAGTTGGTTTAAGTTGGTTTAGTTGATTTAAGTTGGTTTGGTTGGTTTAGTTGATTTAAGTTGGTTTAGTTGGTTTAATTAGTTTAAGTTGATTTAGTTGGTTTAGTTGGTTTAATTTGGTTTAGTTGATTTAAGTTGGTTTGGTTGGTTTAGTTGATTTAAGTTGGTTTGGTTGGTTTAGTTGATTTAAGTTGGTTTAGTTGGTTTAAGTTGGTTTAATTGGTTTAAGTTGATTTAGTTGGTTTAGTTGGTTTAGGTCTGTTTAAGTCGATTTAAATTATTTAAGTGGGTTTAGTTGGTTTAAGTTGGTTTAAGATGGTTTAGTTGATTTAAGTTGGTTTAGTTGGTTTAAGTTGGTTTAGTTGGTTTATTTTTCTTAATTTTTTTACTTGAATAAATAAATAAATAATAAAATGTTTAAAGTTTTGGTGACCCACCTGTGGATCCCGACCCAGTGTTTGAGAACCACTGCTTTAGACCACATTTAGACTTTGTTATTAACTTGTTTAGTCCTGGTGTTTTAGACCTGATTAAGTTCTTGTTAAACCCTGAAATCGTTTTGGTCTAGACCTGGTTTAGAACTCATTTAAACAGTATTTATTCATGGTTTGGACCTGATCTTGTTGTGGTTTAGTCCTCGTTTAGACACATCTTATAAAATGGTATTTGTACGGTAAGTCTGCGATGCAAAACAGAATATAGCTTGAGTTCACCAGGCCTTAATCATTGTACATACTGTTATCACTCATTAGAATGGGTTTCTCATGTTAACTGTCAGATATGGGCGTCAAACACTTACTTAAATAATGGACTGAAACATTCCAATAATATTAAGAGTCCCGTAGCTTTATCCAAATTGAGTTTCTCTGGCGCCCGCTGGAGCAGAAATCTATCTAAGTGTGTGTGGTCCTTGAAGCAGAGCCAGGCCTGTGTAGTGTGTGTGGAGGGTCTCAGTTATAGACGGAGGCTGCTTTAGTAAAACAGCTCCATAAATAAATAAATAAGATCAGTGGTATCTTCAGACTGCTGCTGACGGCCGCTCTCATCAGTACGTGACTGCAGAGTAATGGAGGACAGAGTCTATGTCCATAAATAACAGGAACGCCTCTGCACACATACAAGAAAGGGCTTTTAAAAGAACAGAGGGTTGGCAGTTCGAATCCCGCTCGAAACTGTGCATACTGCTGCTGTGTCCCTGGGCAAGACACGTAACCCACATTGCTCATGCTTGATTGTGGTTGTGTGATTGGTGGTCTGAGGGTGTGAAGGCGCAGAATGGCTGCCACACCTCCGTCAGTGTGCCCCAGGGCAGCTCTGGCTATACAGAAGTAGTTTACCACCAGTGTATGATTGTGGCACAGCCTAATTCTGAGCATTTTGAGGGTCATCTGGTCTTGGTTGTTATATTTTAGGTTTAGTATTTCTGATCATATAAATTTAGGAAAGAAATGTCTTTACCTTGAGTTTGTGCATCAGTATCAGTTTATATCAGGTCGATCCACAAAGCTCAGATACTGGGATCAGTATTGGGACTGAAAAAGCCTGAAGCCAGAGGTGGGTAGTACTCAGTTACATTTCCTCAGTTACATTTCCTCAGTTACATTTCCTCAGTTACATTTACTCAGTTACATTTACTCAGTTACATTTACTCAGTTACATTTACTTGAGTAACTAATACTTACTGCACAATACTTTTGACTTTTACTTGAGTAATAATATTTTGAAGTAACTGTACTCTTACTTGAGTAAACTCTTGTAAATCTAGAAAGAGTAAGAGTACTTTTACCACCTCTGTGT
>JAVQKC010209618.1:0-13911 GCA_036025475.1 Philypnodon macrostomus | reverse complement strand
CACTTTTTTGTTAAGTACATATTTCCACATGTGTTAATTCATAGTTTTGATGCCTTCAGTGTGAATCTACAATGTCAATAGTCATGAAAAGAAAGGAAACTTGAATGAGAAGATGCATTGTGCAGTTCTGCTTCAAAATACTTTACATTTCTCATAGCCTCCTTTGTTGTTGTTATCCTATGTAGCTTAAAGTTGTAAGTAAAATAACTAAAATAACAGCCTTTGTAGTCAAGTGGCCACTTAAGTACACCAAGCTTTTCAGGCCAGATCATTTTCTTACACAGTCTATTGTAGCCAGCCCCATGCTTTGCTCAAAACCCTGACCTCAAAATATGTGGCTGTGGTAAAAAGTAGTTACAGTATATTACATTTTTGCAAAAAGAAAATGCATGTCATGTGTTATTTTAGGACTCACTCAAGTGACTAACAGAATTAAGAAGATGAATGAATGATTTCTGTGACATGCTTTATATATTAAATGATAGTGGCTAATGTATTTCAATGTTATATACTCTACTCAGGCCAGTAGTACAACATCCCATGACCCTTGCCCTCTCCTTTCCCTGACCTTCCTCAGATGAGGACATGGTGCGTGCCTAAATACAAAATGTGTGGGTGGTGGCTGTGACTGAAGGGGGCACTAATGAGCAGACTGATTTCACTGCAAAGCCTCAGGATATCATTAACTCTGACTCTGAAACATCACATCAAGCCATCAGTCAGACAGACAGGATGGCTTTTTCTTTTTTTTTACAGAGAGAATATTTGAGGTTGAAAAAATAAGCACCTTTTGACAGTGGAATACCAGACGCTGCAAGATACTGAGTGATCAAAAACAGATTAAGAGATTCACAGCAGAGGCTTCAACACTTGTGCACAAACACAAACCTTGACTTGCGTATTTGAATTCTTTCACAAAGGGCATTAGTGATCCATCAATAGGCTCCCTCACACAATGCGGTCCCATGGCAGCACACAGGGAACAGTCTCTCATCACGGGCTTAGAGCTTTCACCGGCAGCTTTGATTGTCTCGCCTCGCGTAATGAGATAGAGAGCATGTCGACATCTGCATTAGCACTTGGTATTTCCGCACATCGCCTGTAAGCCGCTGTAGCCCCAGGAGCATGTCCTTGTGGTCAATGCAATGACGCAGCTAAAGAAAGCAATGATTTGATATCATTTTCTGCATTTTTGGGGATGGCTAATGGATAATGGATGGCAGTATGGTATTATGCATAGGAAAAGTTTGTCTCTTTAGGTAAAACCATTGAATTATCTATCACTTTAGACTTTAGACTGAAATTGGTTTATAATTGAGTACATTATTCATTCACACCCCAGTTACATTGGTGGTGGTTAGCTACCTCTGTTGCCACAGCTGCCCTGGGGCAAACTGATTGAGATGTAGCAGCCATGTGCCTTCCTCAAACACACAGATCACATTCATACATTGGCAAGCTGGGTGGGTACTAGCCATACATCCAATTTTTGCACAAGAGCTTCCACCTGAGGAACATTTTTGTTTTTGTTTTTTTTGCTCTCTGCTAGATATGCACTGGTGGAACTGATGACTGAACAAACGGAGCTATCTCATTAAATATAATAATGCAAAATTAGGGATGTCCAACCACACCAAGAATTATACAATATTTCAATGATTGCCTTGTTTTCTGCCAGCTTATCTTTCATGCTTTCTGACCATTGTAAAGCATCTTTGAGTGTCCGAAAAAGCTTACTTCTATTTCCCCCTAACTCCCTTATTGGACTGCCTTTTCTTTGAAAGCCCCATGGACCCCATCACAACACATGCTATTCATTCCACATGTGAGGGGTCAGCGCTTACCCCCAAGAATAAACCAGATACTCAATGCTGTGAGGATCCTGGTGATCTCATCCCCCTTTACCCTTTCACTGCAGCATCCTTGTGGCCTATAGACCAAGAAATGGCTCCATTCAAGCACACTTCCCTCCCCCCTTGGAACAGCACCCTAACAGACCAATTCTATGCCTTATTGCTCCGGGTCCGCCTTAAAGAACTGTGGCGTTTGTTAGGACACACCAGGAAATGAACTGGCTTTGTGCTTGGCCGTGATATATAGTGGTGATCACGTGGTGAAGTCTGTGAGGTAAGTGTTTAACAAGAGAAAAGGGCAGAATGTGTAAAATGTCTCCTAAAGGGCTGCAAGTGACCATCCTGGAATGAAAATGCCAGCACCTTGAGTTTTTTCAGAGTGTTTTATGAGTTTGGCCCCACTGGTAGTTGTCCAGCCTAATCCACATTGTGTCCAGTCTCTGTACAGTCCAAAGCTGGTCTCTCAAGCTCATCTCCACCTCATGTTTAATGTTCCCGAGTGCTTTCATTAGGACCACACCATGTGTTGATTCTGGAGAAGTGAAGCGGATACCTCATTTTGAGCAAGAATGAGCCAGGGGAAGCCTTTGTCTAATTCAGGAATGCCCATAAGCCCATACGACAGAGAGGAGCACTGTTTGGACTGACGTGGGTTGCTATACCAGAACTGAAGAAAGCCATGGCAACGCAAGCAGAAGGTCTGCCGGGGTATATGCCTGGTACAATACAGCAGCCGGGGTTTGTCATTCCAGTCAGGCCTGACCCAAATTGCCACATCCTGGGAAAAAGTGGCCTTCAACCCGCACACATGCAAAGACTTAAATGGGCTTGCATTTATTTGGCTGATAGCAACAACAAACAAAACATATGGATGTTTGAAGTCTAATTACTGGAAAAGTGCTTCTGTTAATGATTTAACACCACAGCCCATCGCCTATGGCTGCCGCATGATTGGGATTTTTCACTTGTTTACCCACTATGTCTACAAGCCACTCTCGCATCTGCATATATTTCTACGCATTTTGTGCTTAATGGTCTTTTATGTTTTCATATGTTTGCTATCTCCTATCAACAGCTGCAGGAAAAAATCTGCTTAAAATGAGAAAAGCAACAAAGAAGTTATTAGGACCATATCAACA
This sequence comes from Philypnodon macrostomus, assembly GCA_036025475.1. NCBI lineage: Eukaryota > Metazoa > Chordata > Actinopteri > Gobiiformes > Eleotridae > Philypnodon > Philypnodon macrostomus. The sequence continues at coordinate 10,919 of JAVQKC010209618.1, read as the reverse complement.
CGAGTGTTTACTGTTGTAATTTTAACCAAAAGGGGAAATATTAAGACAAATACAAAACAAAGAAACTTGAGTGAACTTTCTCAACAAACTGATGAGTCAAGAAAAACTTTTGTGTAACTTTTAAAACAGCCTGTTTTAGCCAGAACGATTGACGTTGCTGAATGTAAACAAAAATACAATCCTTTAAACCTAAAACACACCAAAAAAGTCCCTCACACCACACTGTACACCCTGTTTCCCTGGCTAGAATTAAGGCTTAAAACTTTCTTGTGCTCGACTGGCTGCTCAAGCATGACCTCACCACTACATCTCTTCCCTGTGAATGATGTACAGAAAAAAATCCACTTACTTTATTTCCGAGGTCTGGTAGTTGTATATCAGAGTTTTGAGAAATAGTTTCTGTAAGCTCTTTTCATCTGCACTTGTGCCCCACTGGCCAGCCCCTCCAAAACTATGTCTCTTTGTGGGCTGAGCAGACGATAGCTGTGTACTCCCCGTGTACTTGTGTGTGTGTGTTGTATGGAGAGTGTGAGAGTGAGATGGGTAGGCTGGGTGAATGCTGTTGAATGCTAGGTTTCCAGACTCGTGATCAAGAGCTCATTATCCCCAAGGTCACCCTAGGGACGTCCTGACTAGCACTCAGCACTACACCGGAGACAACATGTGAGATGACGGATGGGACAAATACAGAAGACAGGGGGGGGACTGTAGGAGCCAGAAAAGTGGCCAGTCCACAGACACAGCCAGGCACCAAGCCGGACTATAGACGCAAATGAAACCAAATGGCAATAACAACATATGCTGCTTGGTCAGGGGACTACTGATCACTGTGTGCAGTCCGAGCGCACAGTTATATAAAATGTGTTGTTGATCCATGGAAAAGTGAGTTCAAGCAATCAATATGGTATTGACAAACACCAGCTGGGTTCTGTGTTTATTTTTTATTTTTTGTTTGTTGTTTGGCCAGCACTGGAAAAGGCTTCCTATTGAAGATGGTTGTCTCTTCTTCAGATTCCCAGTATAGGTTTATTGATATCAATCAGATGTCTGTGTGGTATTTGAATGTTTATTGTGTTTTTTGGTTCAGGCTAAATGGCAAAGTCTGAAATGATCAGCTGTTGCACATATGTTCTTAAAAAACAGGAAACAATGGAGGGAAATATATATAACATAATAAAACACAAGTAAGATAACTAACCCAAAAGAGCAACACACACTAAAACCTCCACATAGAGCATTTTTCCAGATAGCATTTATTGAGCCCTGGAGAGTTTAGATATCTCTTTAGATGTGTGGTGTTAATAAACTGTTGATCCACTCAGTGTGTGGCATGGGCAGATGGCTGATGACCCTATGGAGCAGCTCGCTCCCTGTGCTACAAAATGGACAGATTACAACACCCACAATCAATAGCATGTACCATTAGTGAGTCCACCCTGTCCCACGCATAATACTGATGTCAGAGGGCCTTGGTACACTCTGAATAGTTCACACACACTAAAATGGCCCTATATTTCACCTTGAAAATCAGTCTTTTCTGTTTTGGGTTATTGATTGAATGTTTGGCACGCAGGCATTTTCCAGCAGAGAAAAGGTCTCATTGTAGCTCTTTAGCTAATTATTATTAGATAACCCACATTAGTGCCAGAATCCATTGTGAAGGTGCTATTGAGAGTTATGAATGTGATAACAATGTGCTCTGTCTGCACAGTAATGGTTATTTACAGGAAGCATACACACAGACAGAGACTGAGGACCAAGAACAACAACATTAGTCATTAATGGTGATTATTCATGAGTTATAAAAATGCAACAATATGTTTTTACACATTTGAACCTTGTGTTACAAACTGGATTCTCACAAGATTTGTAGTTTTCCAAACTATACGGAAATCCATCTTGTACCGCTCCCGCTGATCCGTCTGCTCGACTCCACTTGTGGTGCTGACCAATCATGTGGCAGTATTGCCGTGAGTGGGGGGCTTTGGGTTTGCCAACAACAAGCCTTTTAGCAAAAAGTATTAGCAACATGGGAGGCTGAAAAACATAAGGTATGTTGCTAGATTTGAACAAAAACATTAAAAATTTATAATTTGTTAAATTAATTTAGCAGTTCCTTGTTTGGCTACATCATATCAGTCAGAGTCCCTCCTCTTTTGGGCCGTTTTCTACAGGAGCAGTCCAAGATGGATGTGTAGCAGAATCTGAATAGCAGAGTGCTACACATGGAGCTGGCTTTTGCCGTGTCTTTCATATGCCAAGTAAAAATGGTTAAACGAGGGTTAAAAATACAGGGGCAAATCATTTTCATTCACAAACTAAATTCATAATTTCAACATTTCATGCCTAACAACAAAGACACACAGAGCTGTTGATTTGGTTATTTGTCTAGTGCTATTATTTGCTTAAATGTTTAAAAAAAATATATAAAAAAATAAATACAAATTAAAATGAGTCATCATTAATATTCTTTTGTAAAGGAACAATGTGAACTACTATGAGTCATTAAAGAGGTGTGAAGAACAGTAGCAGCTCTTTGGACACTTGCAGCAGACAGTGGTATATGAGATACAGTGCCATTATGATCCAATATTTAGTCTTTGTTGCATCTCAATAAAAACAGAGAAAATACAATTATAGGGTAAGGATTAGATCAAATTGGGACCTAGAGGATAGTGCACCTAAAGCTATATACAATAAATTGTCTCTAGTGAAAAATGTTTCCAGTCCATCAAACAGGGCTTTTTGCATTTCAATAATTGCCTTCTCATTCACACATTTTAAATGTGATGGGGCCATTACTGCATTTGGACAGTTGAGCATCATGTTGCAGCGTTGAGTGTTGTGCATCAGCTTTAGTGATGGCCAATAATTAGTATGACTCATACCCCCCACTGATAACCATATACTATCATCGAGTGCCCCATCTCATATTCAAGCCATTAATAATGGATTTCACCCATTTGCACACCTCCCCTGACTCTGAAGCTCCTATTTGTGCACTGGGAGTGAGGGGCCCTGTTTCATCAGATACTAGAAGATGTGGGTAGAGTAGTCAACATACATATGAAAAAAGATTGTTACTTAGAAGGAGTTAAAAGTATATAAGTCATGTAGATATCAGATGAAAAGAGTTGTATTTGTGATGAGTGTAACATTAAAAAAGACTATTCATTCCAAAAATGACTTGGGGAAATGCAGTCTATCTGGTCCAATGCAGTCTATCTGGTCCAATGCAGTCTATCTGGTCCAATCGAGTCTATCTGGTCCAATGCAGTCTATCTGGTCTAATGCAGTCTATCTGGTCCAATGCAGACTATCTGGTCCAATGCAGTCTATCTGGTCCAATGCAGTCTATCTGGTCCAATGCAGTCTATCTGGTCCAATGCAGTCTATCTGGTCTAATGCAGTCTATCTGGTCCAATGCAGTCTATCTGGTCCAATCGAGTCTATCTGGTCCAATGCAGTCTATCTGGTCTAATGCAGTCTATCTGGTCCAATGCAGTTTATCTGGTCCAATCGAGTCTATCTGGTCCAATGCAGTCTATCTGGTCCAATGCGGTCTATCTGGTCCAATGCAGTCTATCTGGTCCAATCGAGTCTATCTGGTCCAATGCGGTCTATCTGGTCCAATCGAGTCTATCTGGTCCAATGCAGTCTATCTGGTCCAATCGAGTCTATCTGGTCCAATGCAGTCTATCTGGTCCAATCGAGTCTATCTGGTCTAATGCAGTCTATCTGGTCCAATGCAGTCTATCTGGTCCAATGCAGTCTATCTGGTCCAATGCGGTCTATCTGGTCCAATGCAGACTATCTGGTCTAATGCAGTCTATCTGGTCCAATGCAGTCTATCTGGTCCAATGCAGTCTATCTGGTCTAATGTGAGTTACAGAAAAGACTTACAATTATATTTGATCTTTGTATGAATTCAAAGGATTTCTAGTTTATGATTTGGTCTCACTTTGATAGACTCCTGTCACAATGAGTGCTGTATAGCCCTTTTCGTCAGAGTGCATGTCCGTGTATAAGTGAAATGAGAGTAGAGCAGTGACTGAGCCTGTCTGCAACACCAGTCTGATGAAACCAAATGAAATCAGGCTGTCCAAAAGAGCCTGTGCTTTTAACCACCACAACATCAGCTCTGCCTCCACCACACTCACATAAACACCAAAGTATATCTGAACAGGGGAGAGCCGTGTGATACAGAAAAAAAGTCATTTTTCCACACCTGTTTTTATTTTATTTATTCAATTGGTACATGTGTGGAGAAAAATTGCGATTCAATTTATGGCAGAAGGAAGGGAGAGGAAATTGTAATAACCTGTCCTCACACACGATGGTCCATGAAAGTTATGAAAAAGTGAATAGTCCATCATACAGGTCAGATGATTATGAATGTACTATTTGCGTTGGTCAATTTTTAACCTAGAAGGAAATCATAAGTAAACGTTAACATGTGTATGAATCTTAAAATAAAATCGAAAAATAGACTATTTTTCTTTATTTGTATATATATATCATACCTTTAATAATTTACATATACAGCATATCCAGACCAAGTCTTAACCCACTGTCGCCTTTACAGTATGACAATAGCCCCAAGCCTGGATAAATTGAGAGCGTTGTGTCAGGAGGAGCCTGTGAAACATTTGAACGTGAATCTCTGCACAGTAGGAGGCAGACAAGAGAATTCATTCATAGTGTAAATTAATTTTACCTGTTCAAGTTACTTATAAATATATGGTTTATAGGCATTATACTATTGACATAATCTTTTAAAACATGAAATATTTTGAGACATTATTTATTTTCTTAATCAGACATTGTTATAGACATAGAAATATAGATGTTTTGGTTGGAAAGACTGCCTGGGGGTTAAAGAGAAAACATTAAATGTGCAAAGTCTCAGTTATATTATATTATTATCAGTTTTTATTTCCAAGCAACACATGAAAAACTACTCAATAAACTAAATGTGGCTCTTAATTTTGGAAGAACACCCAAAGTGTAATTGCCTGCAGTAAGTCCTATTGACTATAAACACACAAACCAGTTTATTCCAAGACACACAACTGTATGAAAACAAACCCTTTATCAGCAGATCAAATGTAGAGCTCTTTTGGATTCAGCACACGGTTGAATGGCAACCTATTGTGCCCATTTCATTTCAGAAGCTCAGTTTCATTAATAAAGCATAAGCTTGTATAGTAATATGAATATTTATGAGGCCATGCCCCAGCTAATAAAAGTAAAGTGAGTTTTTACTTTTCAAAGAGGACCATCCCTGAAATCCCCTGGAGTGGGATTGGTGTATTTTTTCCTCCATGTTGTTGTTGGAGCTCATTTCCAACATGGAGGGTGATGCAAGGTAAAAGGCCACATTGTGAAGCGTGTGTGAGTTTGACGTGGCCATATTCATTATTCAGATCTTAATGCAGTATTTAATCTCCATTTAAAACCCATTTGATGCTAATTAGCAATCTTACACTTTTAGCATCAGCAATTACATGGCAAAATTCTATTGATTAGCAAGATAATCACTTTGCACTGAATGAATACTGATTTATTAGGCCCATGGTATGAGAATGTTGGAAACTAGCGTGCCCGAGGGAGTGTCGACAATATGATGTTTCCAGTGTCTCCTAGGTGAGACAGTTGAGGAAGTCAAAACAAATGGAAATATGATACAGTGCAGGATTTATTTTGGTGGGTACACTGCTTCACGAGTTTCAGGGCTGAATTTTAATGCCAAATCAAAACAGATACATCAGACCTCTAACCATGACGCCGGGTGCCCCTGTGCCATGGTCCTGGTTCAACTTAATTCATGACTTACTCAGAAACAGCCAAAACAGTGAAGTGTGGTTGTTGGAGCGTGGCAGCATCCGTCTCTGTGGCGTCACCCAGTTTATCTACATCTATACGTTTCCCCCGCCCCAAAAAATCTCATTACTCTCTAATGGATTAATTCTGTGTTCCCACTATGGACTGTGTACATCCTGTTAATGGCTTTTCAGTCTTGGTGTCATGGAGCATAAAGCAAGATTATTAAATGTCTTGTTCTTTAACAATGATTATATTAGAAAAAAATCATACACGATTTTTCTAGTAATTATTTGAGGTTGACGGCCGGGATAATCAAATCTGAGATCATACAGAAAGATATACTGTCCGAAAATGAAAATAGGCCAGTGGTTTAGATCAAATGGGAAGTTTGGGTTAGAGTTTAGGAGGATCTTATTCCTGTTTAATTATACACTCACCGGCCACATTCTAATGCCTCTAAATGCATGTCACAATTTAATGCATTTTTCACAATCATCAGTTTCTGAAATATTCACACCAGCCTGGACCATATAGTTTCTCATTCTGAAACTCCATTTGTTGATTTTGTCAGCCAGCCAAATGCACTGAGTAGCTGAATTTTTGTTTGTTGCTAATGGATTCCCTTTGAAGCATTCAAAAAGGTGTGTCTAAACGTCTAATAAAAGGGCTAATATCTATTTACCCATCAGTAAATGCCTACAATTACCACTATAACAACCTTCAGCACAAATGCATGATGTTTTGTTCAGATGCTGCCAGGGTTATAGATTCTCTGTTTAACTCTGGGTATGGGCTTATGGGGAAACAGTCTACCATATTTGATTACATCTTTTTACACTTGCCAAGCAAGAAAAATGTGCTTTTTCCCAAGATTTTAAAGGTTTCCCCAGAAAAGTCAGCGATGGAAATTTGATTGTCGAGACTTCAGGTTTTCTCTGCACCTCACTCCTCCTCACTCTCCAAGAAAAAAAACAGAATCAGAGCCATAGTCAGAGAAGTGTGGGGAAGACCAATTAAAAGACCAACTAAATGTACTGCAATAATGTTGTGGTCTTTATCTGTCTGTATGTACAGAAATAATTGTCCATTGAAACAAAAAAAGTGGTTTGTTTGTGTTTTAGTCCTATAGTACTGGTTTGCACTGGTATATTTCTTGTTAGATCCTTCTTACCATGTGGTTTGTTTGGCTGATATATTTGGCTCTAAAATAAATGCATACCCACAACCTAAGCATACACAAAAATCACATCAATGTTGCAATACTGAACATAGTTATCAGATGTTGCTTTTTTCCTAATATCGTTCAGCCTACACACATATCACCAGACAGTCACCTTTGACAGTGGGAATAGCACCAGGCTGGAGAGGCAGGGGAAAGGAGCCTAAAACTGGTGGGGATCAGTGGCATCGCTGATGGAGCCTGATGCCCTGAGGGAGCACTCCTCTTTCTGTTTGATTTGTTCTCTGTCATCTCGTCTGTAGTCGGTGAAGCTGGGGGCTGTTTGCCTGGCACTGCACGGGTCTTTTATCTGACGATTGACAAAGAAAAGGGAAAACGCTAAAGCTGCCTCACCCACATGCTTGGAGCAGGGAATGCTAAAATATAATGATAGCAGCCTTAGGACATAATGCTGCTCCAGCACATACTGTACCTGAAGATTTGACATGTGAAATAATGGGTTAGGTAGTTTTGTATGGGTCACATAAAAAAATCGAATCATACACCATGCTTTGGTCTTTGCATTGACTCAACATGCAGTATAAAGATTGCATATATATATATTCTCATAATAAAGCATTGTTGTCTCACTCCACTAGTCAACCATGTTCGATAGGGCCTATAGCCCCAATCGATGAGAAAATAATTTATCACCTACCACCCCTCTCAAGGGGATGACGCAACGGGTCCAGCCTCTGCAGCAGCTCAACTGTTCTGCTAGTTCCTTTTTTATAAAACAGGAATAGTTGCAGTAATGTGGTAGGCATTTGGCTAATAGGGAACATATGCAAAAGTGATTGATTGGCCTTGATTCTTCTTGAGTCTTCTGTATGGTTTAGTCAGACAGTAAAATGCTGTTGATTGGCACTAGGCCCATCAGCCTCATTTCTCCAATTGAGGGCTTCTCTCTGGGTCGGCCAAGCGTGTAAACACACATCAGCTTAGCGGGCACTGTTACTGGCCTTTGCAGGTGCTCACTGTCAATCCAGGAGATGCTTAAGTAAATAAAAGACCATCTGACAACAAGGCTCGGACCGTCTGCAATCAGGGCAGAGTCTGTGGTCAGGTTAAAGCTCTCACTACAGCCCTCAACTCGGCACATACAGTGTGGGAGCAGCCTATAAGTGTTTAATTAAATCTGGGGATTTGCTTCAGTCTACCTCAAGTATTTGATTTTCAAAAGTCAATTCATTAGCCTGGATTGAGAAGATTGAATCAATCTTGATTAAATGTGACTCTACACAAAACACTCCTGGTGATGCAGACGCAGACTATAAACGAGGAATGAATATTGAGATCCAACTCAAATTACAAAAACAGTAGGGTGAGCCTATTTTAATAACGGCTTAACAGTTGATCGCAATCCTCCACTCATTTATATAAACATCTATTTTTAATGAAGTCACATCCAAAATAAGCTTCAGTGGTGAACATTTGTCATGGTGGACACAGACGTCCATGCCAGAGCGCCATACTGGAGACACATACTGGAGACACATACTGGAGCCCTATACTGGAGCCCCATACTGGAGACACATACTGGAGACACATTCTGGAGACACATACTAGAGCCCCATACTGGAGCCCCATATATCATGTTTAATGTATGCTGATAGTAGTGTTTGTTACATATTTAATAATAGGATTTTTTGGGGCAGGCCGACAAAGCTAAGAACACCTGTCATTGTGTCTGTATTAGTGTCTTCTGGCATACAGATGAGAGTGTGTCTGAGCGCACAGCAGCTCTGTGATCTCCACTTAATGAGGTCTCAGATATCACTGGTCTGAGCAGGTGAGGTTAACTGCATTGACTTTTAATACGCTCTAACTGTGAGTCACAAGAGTCAGAATCAGTCAGTTCTGAACAAATGCATGTAACCTTATACCACAATATGTTTGTGTTTTACTTGAAATCCTAATAAATATCTAAAGATCTAAATAAATATGGCTACTAGTTATATTGATGGCGTCCATTAATCTATTTTATTTTGCTGCTAAACAAATTAATTAATTTCCTAAAACCTATATTTTTATGTCTTTATGATCCACGGCTGCAAATCACTGTGTTTTAACGCCAATTGATAACTATGTACAGAACTGCATCGTTATGGTCACAAGTGCTGCCAAACACTCAATAACACATGACCTTCTGTGAGACTGTTCTATGGTCAGGGAGGGAACTCCCAACAAAACAATTATCTGAGCTTGTTACCCTGCTCTCACCTACAATATATCATTGTTTTATCAAAATGGAAAGGGCCTCGGTGGCTGCCCACATTTCTTCTGCACATGAATCGATGTTTGATTATTGCTCCTGCTGCCCTTTAAGCACCTCTCATTGCAGACCAACAGAGTCCTCCAGCAGTTCAAGTCAAGACAGATGGTTCACGTAATATGGACCACAAATATTTAAAGCTGTAAGTACAAATTATTGCTTTCATTCATATAAAACATGTACGTCTTTGATATACTAACCTGCAGGGATGTTCAGAGAAAGTGTTCAGGAAGCAAACAGAAGACACATACATACCATGTCGTAGATTTAGGCCATTCTAAAGTTATTAATACCACAACAGTGACTTCAATCATAGTATTGTTCTGCCTCGCCCACAAGAAACCTGTGATATTTGAAGTTGAAAACTCTTCGCTAAGCTTCAGGATAGTCTCATTATGCAATTGCTGTTATCACTTGTATTCAGTCAAGACTGCACTTGAAGAGTTTTCTGTGTCCTTCTTGAAAGAAAGTGCAGTGATAAGAGTGTCTCTTATCAGTTCCTCCACTTGGTTCCCTTTTTTTTTACCTTTGCCTTTCTGCTTCCATGCCCAATTATAACGCAAGTGAAGACATTAGCTAACATGACATTTAAATAGAGTCTTTCTCTAAGTCATCTGGAAACAACATTCTTATCTGTATAAATGTCATACTAATAAGGCACATCATCCATTTCAGTGTACATCTTCAAGTGTGAGATGCAGTCCCTGTATTCAGCCCTCCAGTATCCCGGCAACATGCCTGAGCCTCTCTTCACAATCCTCTAAATCTTTTCAGCTAACTTATACATGAGAGAGTAGGAGGGGACAGCCTAGTAACCACAAGGAATGTAGGCTCTTTTCCACCCAGCAGCAGCTTTGTCAAACAGTATTGTGGAAATAAAAAAAAAGACCAGCACATTTAGAGGATCTGTCATTAGAACAGGTCGTGCCCCGGCAATATGTCACACTGAATCTCTGCTCAAATTAAAAGACACTGAGGCAACAAGGTCAATAGTGTTTCTAAGGACATTTAAGTGGATCTAAGCATTTCATTTTTTTTTTATAAATCTCCACAAATTGGAGTTTGATATGAGATTTAACAGAGCATTTCTAGACAAAATCCCGTTGGTCCATGTCCACAGATCCTACGTGTGAACGCGATAACTCAAAAACATATTGCCAGATCAGTTTCAACTTTTGCACGCAGGTACATACCATAAAGACGCAGAACTGGATCGATTTTGGTACTTCTACGATTAATGACAATTATATAATTAACAAATTAATGCTGTGAAGCACTTTAATTGAGTCTGCTTAACATAAACAAAATCACATGGATTTTGGCACTGTGATCCGTGCTATGGGACACTGAACACACTTACTTTGGCAGAAAGCAATGAAACTTGGTACAGTGATTCTCCACAGTGTACCCAACATAAAATATTATTATGACCCCGCCCTACAACAAACAGGAAGTTGGCCATTTTGGATTTAAATTGGGAGGTCAGGTATATTTGACAGCCTCTAACTTGCACATACTTTGCCCGATTAGGCTCAAACCTGAAATACCTAATTACCCCCGGCCCTGAACACATCTGACTAATATGATGGCAGTTACCTC
>JAVQKC010209597.1:0-11294 GCA_036025475.1 Philypnodon macrostomus | reverse complement strand
ATCTTATTGTTGTGTTTTTAATTGTATTATGTTCTTTAACTGTCTTTTCTGTAAAGCACCTTGAATTGCCTTGTGTATGAATTGTGCTATACAAATAAACTTGCCTTGCCTTGCCTAGAATATTTTGGTATCCATATTTTACTGCTACATTTGTGTTCATATCATGCTTTTAAAACACTTTACAATTGAGTGCATTTTTCCTCAACAGTCACACTCTGTAGGTGGTAGTAGGCAACCTCTTTAGCTACAGTTGCCCTGGGGCAGACTGAGATGTGGCAGCCATACCACATCTCATATCACCCCCAAACACCACAACCACAAATGGGCAATATAGGTGAAGTGTCTTGTCATAATGGTAGTTGTGTGAACAGGGCGGGAGTCGACCCATCAACCATCTGGTTTGTAGGTTTTGTTTGGCTACTTTGTGTTAGACATTTTGTGTTTCTTGTGCCTTCAAGTTTTGTTTTTATTTTACTTTTTAAATCTACTTAAGTCCTCTGTTGCTTTGCTAGTCCCAGGTGGAGGCAGGGCTGATGTCATAGCTCTGAGTGAGAGCCAGACAGTACTGACGGATGAATCATCACCAGCACAGTGTGTTTCTGGGTGGGGTGCTGTGAATCATTGACACAACAGCTCCTCTTCCTTTTAGATCTACAAAATACAGTCATGTGAACCCCCGAGCTCCTCCCAATACCACACTGTGAGCTGTGAGCCTAAGAGACCAATAGATAAATTCACTTCTCCACATCTAAATTGTCTGTCTACTGACCATATGTTAGTGCCTTGATTTATATAACGTTTTCCTTAGTACTTTACAGAGCATTTATTATTCAATTTACAATAACATGATGGTGGTGGTAAGCTACGTCTAAAGCCACAGCTGCCTGAATGAGATGGGGCAGAGAGTCTGTCTGGGATTAGCATGAAGAGACAGAATGATGTGAGCAGCCTACAGTCAAAGATAAAATGGACAGAAAGAATGTACCTAAAGAGACTAAACCAGAAATAGGCTAAATTAGGTCTAAACTGGAATTGAAGCAAGTCTAAACCAAGTCTAACCAGGACTTACCCTGAGCTAAACCAGTCTAAACCAGAGCCAAAAGTAGGTTGGTATAAACTAGATCTGAATGAAGACTAAACCAGGAATAACCAGGACTTAACTGGGTCTAAACCAAAAAAACTCTACTAACTATGTGTCAGTGCCAAAGATTTTATACAGCATGTTTGGTTTTAATATGTAAAAAGCCAGACACAAATCATTGAAACAGTAATTACAACTCACTTTTATATGACACATGTGAGTCTGGAGGATCGCACCAGATGTCTAACCATGAAGGGTCAGGACCAAATTAAGACCAACAGGCAGCATTGATTTCCCATGGGAGCCCAGTGTACTAGCTTTGGCACAGTCAATCAACACTGCATACAAAGAGAAATGACATGAATAACGTATTAACAGCCATCGATCATTCCCTGTCTTTCAGAATGGAGTGGTGCACAGGGATCTGAAACTGGAAAATGTGCTACTGGATGAAAACTGTAATATAAAGGTAAGATTGATTTTGTGATAATATACATTGGATTATAATATTGTATCGATAGGGCAGTGGTTCTTAAACATTTAGCACAAACTCTATCAATATAGATTTTGATCATGTAAAATGAGACTTGCTAAACCAGGAATAACTAAGATCTAAACTAGGACTAAGCCAGGTTTAAACTAGTAGATAAATCAGCCCAAACAAAGACTAAACCAGGACTTAACCAGACCGAAGGCAGGACTGACTAAAGTGAACATAACTCACAGATGAACTGGGCCTAATCCAGGACTAAGCAGTGTTCCACAATCAAGAAAGAGCGGGACTAAAACAGAACTAAACCAGAATTTAACCAGCCTTATCTTCAAAAGCCCTTAAATTGCCCCTATCACAGTTTGAGAACCATTGACCAAAGGACTAGCAGCCAAATGACCCATTTTAACTGTAATACATAACCCTTTTTCCACAGATTGCTGATTTCGGCCTGTCTAACCTCTACCATAAGGACAAATTGCTGCAGACGTTTTGTGGCAGCCCACTTTATGCTTCACCAGAGATTGTAAATGGGAGACCTTATCGCGGCCCAGAGGTGAGAGTTGTCAACTCTAAAATCCCAGCCATTCTTCTGTAATTGTATAATATAATGTATAATAATAATAATGCATCAGACTGTATATAGAACTTTTGTAGTCACATGATTCCTTACTATAAACCAGGAACTTGGTCTAAGCTAGGTCTCAAGTTGTATTCAAACTGACCCAGTCTAAACTAATGGTAGGTGTAGCAGGCCTAAACCAGTGCTAAACTGGGGGAAAGTATTATGCCCAAGGACACAATGGAACTATCTGGAGTGAGCATCAAACCATCAACCTTCACACATTTCTTTATTCCATGAGCGTTCATAGTTTTCAAGTTTTATTTCGGCGTCTTTGATGGGATTATCATTGGACTCTAGTCAAAGGGAGATCTTTCTTGTGACTCGGCAGCAGGTCAGCTCACAAAAAGTCTATGTATTTTCTACAATGTCTGCTCTTTTGAAGTAAGGAAGTCAAGGGTAGTTTGTGCTTCTCTTAAGCCTGAGTCAATTGGAATGAGCTCCATAGCCACATAATGGTGCTTGAGGTCAAAGCGAGAGATCGGTTTCTTTTGGTGAAAGAAAAAGTGAACTGTCCTCGACCGAAAAAGCCACTTCTCTGGCAGTTCCTAAGACATTTTCAAGGGGCGTTGTCAAAAAAACCCACCAGTTACACAAAACAAAGTTGCAGTCACAGAGAAATGTCAATTTTTCTGTTCATATCTTCACATCCCAAGCATTCAATTTAGGCATAATTCACTATAATTTCCTCCAGTGTGCTAAAAACGACAACAGTCCGATCGCTATCAAAATTACAGAGGCCACAAAATTATAGCAAACATCGGGCGACGAAAATAGAACAAGGACAAAACAATAGTCTCGCCCTTGGGAACACACCACTGACATTGACAAAGTGCAGCATTCTTGATGTCGCTCCAGAAAGGAAGTCCACTTGGTCCCTAACTAGTGCCCTATCTGATTTCCCTTTCCTATACAGACTCCCCAATCACCAGCAAGTACATTCCTCCAGACATCTTATATCACGGGACTGCACAGATTAGAAATGAGAGTTGAATGTTGAATATGACTGATTATATTTGTATGACTGAATATTGGGGTATGCCTTTTGATAGTGAACATAACTTAAAACCTAAGGACTATACAAGTAAATACACATTAGGGCTGCACAATATATATTTTTCACATGAATGTAGAATGTCTAAATGAAAAACCGAGAGACCAAACCAGACCAAACCAGGAGCACGTCAGGAAAAAACCAAGGACTAACTCAGGACTTAACCAGATAACCTTTGACGCTCACATTCATTCACTATGGACTATTTAACTTCTGTCAGATGTAAAACCGTAACAATATTGAGATACATTTAGTAATGACACATTCAATTTGTGATAATATCGTGCAGTCCTTTTACAAAGCAGAAAGGTCCACTAATCACGAAATGTCATTGTGACCAGAATATCAGAGCTGTACCCACATATTACCTCGGTGTCCCCTGTGGTTCTGCCCCAGACAAGTCTTATGTAACAGCCTACTTAGAGAAGCCACATCGCATTAACTCGGTGGTGGTCAAAAAGTTTCTGCATGACGGAGCAAGGAAGGAGTTAGCGGATTTGGAAAAAAGCTATTTCCCACCAGAGTATTTAATGTTGTACACAATGGAATTACATAGAACAGACATGAATTCTTGAAACTGTCACATAACACAGGGGTTTGGGGTAGAGCGCAGCTAAATCAGGACATAGTATTAGATAGTTATTTTTTTGCATTTTCACTGTACCTAATGTAATCCTATATGGGTTGTGTTTCTTCAGGTTGACAGCTGGGCTCTAGGGGTGCTGCTCTATACCCTAGTCTATGGGACCATGCCATTTGATGGGGGAGACCACAAAAACCTCATTCGCCAGATCAGCAACGGTGACTACAAGGAGCCTACTCAGTCATCAGGTAATGTAGCATCTTATATGGTTTACAATTGATATATTTTTTTTAAGTTGTATTATTTCATTATGTAAAAGCAATTGAAATCACTAGGGATGCACAGATAGCATCGGTATCAGCCGATATTTACAATTTTGACTGATATCGGTATATATCGTATCGAATCATATACACATGGCCTCTTAGCAAGAAGGTCGAGGGTTGGATTCTTGGGACGGCCAACACCTACACACAATCTTTCCGAGTCTGCATATATATGCCCAATGTGATCATAGTTTGTCTTTGAATATGCTGGCATCCCGTTGGTGTATCCCACTTAAGGCCCAAAGTTGCCAGGATTGATTTTATTCATCCGTGTCTTGTGATGTAAATAAGCAGAAGATGAATAAATTAATGAATGATATGAAATCTCTTTGGCCAAACACAATTGTAGGCTTCAATAAAAGACATTACTAGTAGTTGGTGAGCTACAGTGCCTAATCAACACTATATCAATGGCGTGAAACAATAGATAAAATCAATGACTAAACAGAAAAAAGTGAATTGCAACATCTAAACATGCTTCTCATTGACTCTTGCCAGATGCCCGTGGACTGATTCGCTGGATGCTGATGGTGAACCCTGAGCGCCGGGCCACCGTGGAGGACATCGCCAACCACTGGTGGGTGAACTGGGGCTGGAAGAACAGCGTGTGCGACTGTGACACCCAACGCGACCACGGAGGCTCACCCATGCTCGCCCGCTTCATCGACTGGCAAAACCGCACCGAGCCGAGAGGTACCGGCCTCAAACCTGCTGCTCTACCCCAAATGCTGCGTCAGAGGCCCAAGAAATCTAAGAAAGAACATGTTGAAAACGGTGGAGAGTCCAATTGTGGAGCAGAGGATAAACCGGGGCTCAAGCGGCCGAAGGGTATCTTGAAGACTAGGGTGATTGAGGAGCAGCAGTCTGTAGTGTTGGATGAAGTTGACCAGATAGCACTGCCACAAGCTGAAGGGGGCGAGGAAGTTTCAAGTCCTGATCAAGATGACGAAGAACCAACACTGGGAGGAGGCTCGCCTGCCAAAATGGTGCCATCTATGCCAAAAAAGGGCATCCTAAAGAACAACCAGCAGCGGGAATCAGGGTACTACTCATCTCCAGAGCGCAGCGAGTCATCCGAGCTGCTAGGGGGCACCAGTATGTCTCTGTTGGCGACGTCTCCACCTAAACGAGTGATGGGGAGGAAGGGGATCTTGAAGAGAAATGGAAAGTACTCCACCTACAGCGGGCTTCCATCTGGTGCTGCTGCCGTGGCTGGTGCGCTTGGAGATCAGCCATCTTCAACTGACGCCGGGCTGTCCCGTAGTCAGAGCCGCCCCTCCAGCATCGTAGGAGAAGATAGTTCTGTTTTATCCCTGTCACCGACGTCTCTTAGCGGGGCAGAGTGGCACTCATCCACCCCTCACCTCCGTCCCAACATCAGAGCCTGCGTATCAGCCGAAAATCTCCTCCAATTCGCCAATTTCAAGGGTTTCCAGGCCACGCCACCGCTCCAGGGTCCCAAACTTAGCCGCAGTGCCAAATCCAAAGGCTCCCCGGGGGACAACGGCAGCTTCTCTTTGCTGGGCGACCTGGAGGATATGACTCAGGTGTACCAGCAAGCCCTGGACATTAGCAGCAACCTCACATAGAGACTTTAAAGACTGGGTGGGTGGGTAGAAGAATACTTGTATGGGCATATGTGTGTTAACGACCGGTGTGTTACTGGGATTTTGGAAAGTTGCGATATTCCATTTTTTTCCCCAAATATGGTTAAAATCTCGATGGCAATGATTTGTATACACACATATGATCACACTTAGTACGTCAATTTCTCTTCTGGCCAAAAAGGAAAATCTAGTTAGGGTTGGCACACGAAAAATGCCACCCAGTCGACTTTCTTTGGCCCACCCATAGACTTTTGCTGTGTTCATGTTTACATTCTCAGCAAGAAGGCAAGTTAGAATCACAATCGCAGTGGCCAGAAACTGGTTTTGCTCTCCCGACAGAAAATATGAGAGTTTACAAAAGCACCTTAAAAACTCACATAGAGCGCAGCGCTTTTGTGATCTTTACTTCCTTTAAAAACAAAACCAGGGTCTTGTTCCAAAAAAATAACTGATTTTTGCTGATTATTTATTAATAATATTTTGTAGCTCTTTTGTTAGGTTGTAGGTGCAAGATTGGTGGGCACCGGGCTGGCTTTATTTTTTACTGGAAAGAGTCCATAGCTGGAATTGACATATATAATTACACCAATAATGATACATAATACATACACTATATATACTCAACATATATAACTTTACGGTCTACAATTGTAACATGCAGACCTTATTATCATCATCATCATCATCATCAAAGTGTATGTCCTATATTAAGATTCTATAGGGATATGTAGGAAGTGCCTTTTTTGATTTATAGCTATACAAAGAATTATGTATGTCATTTCCAACACTAGCCAACCTGTCTCCAGTTGTGCCATTGTTCATTTGTGTTTATTGAATGTGGAAGAAGCAACCCAGGGCCTTGCTTGGCGCACAGCTAACTATTAGCTTTAGCATGTTTGAGGGGGGTGGGGGGCTGCACAGTATGAGAAAACATTCAATATTCAATAACCGTGCTGTAAAATCAAAACGTATATATAGTGCAATAACAAAAATGTCAGCTGGTGGAGGTGGCTTGGTGGTGAAGAGGGACATTTTGTGCAAAATGTGGGGGAAGTGCCGACACCATCTCACAGTCCTGGAATGTGCCTGGCTGGCTCCCAGCCTTGGTTGTTGTCAAGGCTACCTGATAAAAGACATGTCATTATTATTATCATCATCATTGTTCGTACCAAAGATACGCGGTTTAAGTTAATGCTATTTTGCCCAAAGTTTTTCATCAAAAAGAGCCATGTAAAGGGGTCGCTATTATGCTAACATAATATTTTCCTCTATTCAAACGTTTGAGTTTAGTTTAGTTTCAAACCAGGCCAATGCTATTACTTTTGTTATTGTTTGCTCATCAGCTTTTGTAGTAAAGTGGACGGGGCAAGTAGGGGGAAATTGGGCCTTACATTGACACACACTCAAATTTAGCTTTTTTTTTCCCCAAATGAATTCAGAATGCTTGGGGAAAACCGGCATCTTTAATGCCAGATGATGACACAACAAATTCCTCAGACAAAAGGCGGAGGCGTGTTGGAGATTCCTATCAGCACCAGCCAAAGCCAAACGTGCAGGTGGGTTCTGTGGTGCCCTCCAGCAGTGTATACTAGTCCATTATATCAAGCAAGCACAATTAGTCAGCTATTGTTTTCATTAGAGAGTGTGAGAGAGCAGAGATTAGTAGCTAGAGGGAAACTTGAGTGTAAAAAAATGTGGATCATGCATGGAACAGTGCTGAGATAAGAAGAAAGCAGGAACGTTAAAGGCTGAGAATCTAAATTGTGTTACTTGTGTAGCCACAGCTGCCCTGGGGCACACTGAGAGGGGGTGGCTGCCAGTCTGCGCCTACAGCCCCTCCAACCACCACCACATTCATTCATTCATTCATTCATTCATTCATAGGCAATGCGGGTTACACATATCAGGGTAACACTTGGTTAGCCAGCCACCAAACAAACAGCGCAGTAATCACACAAGAACAATCCATTACAAAATACATACAGGCAAGGTGGGTTAAGTGTCTTGCACAAGGACACAGTGGTAGTGTGAACTGGTTGGAGTGGCCTGCTTCTGTTGTGGTATTTTTGGTTATCATTTAGCCCTAAAAAACACCCTTTAGTTTCTCAGCCCTAAGCACTTTGAAGGATCTGTAATGTAGTCTAGTGGAAGCTTAGTAAGTGAGTAGTCATGAAGGTTAGATGGAAAGTTTTGTAACATACCAAAGAAATGATGAAGCTTTGACACATTTCTGGGGAAAATGGATAAGTCAGGGCCTGGTAATTGTGTTTTGGATTTTTGTTAGAAATCCCTGTTGGTGCAAAATGAAGTCATCCATAGTATCAGCTTTTACTTTTGTTTTTGCCTCTCGCTAAGATGCCAGACGCTATTGTTTCAGCTTGTAATGGTCAATGTGTGGCCTTAACATTTCAACATTGGTGAGAAATGGTGAAAAAGTGGTGACTGACTTCATCAGAAATACCAAATGATGTGTATGGAAAGCTGTGCAGTAGTACCCCCAAGTGAATAGTGTTGAAAGTTTTCAATCTGGCCCCAAACTCAAAAGGTCCTGGGTAAAAAAAAAAAAAACTGAATTATATTTCATTTTATTGCCTTTTTTAATTTTTTTGTTTTGCATTATTATTATTGTCAACTGGATTTACAGTGAGAAAATTATACTATGTTAGTATTTTGTTCTATTATTATTATGCTTCTGTTTTTGATTTTACAAAATATAAGAAACTTTAAGTTGCTTTATGTTATGGCAGAAAAATACTTTGAATTCTACAGAGTTCAGATAGTTTGGAAACTGGAGTGCTCTTTGTTTTAGTGCATCTCGAGGTCAGTGTAACATTTCAACATCAACAAAATCAAAACAGTGACTGATTATCTGCCAAAAAAGTTAAAAAAAAAGTCTATACTGACCTTCGTACCAAGGCAGGAGCGCTCCAGAAAGTGGCAAAGAGTAGAAAATATACAGCCTGTGTCCGAATCAGTTCCCTAAACAATAACGATAAAGTATAGATGGTGGTTTGAATGTCTACTGACTGAATGGTAGTCCACTCACAATTTCCCATAAACCATCATGGAAAGTAGTGGACCATATTTGTTATTAGCAGGACAAACTTGTCAATGGGATACATCGGATGAGGCCGGTGTTAGACCTGGATTAGTCCTAATTTAGACCTGATCTAGTCCCAGTTTAGACCTGGTTTATTCCCTAGATGAACCTTATTTGAGACATGGTTTAGACCCTTTCTAGTCCAGACCTGGTTTAGTCTTGGTTTATTATACCTATCTTTGGTTTAATCCTCGGTTAGACCTGGTTTAGTCCTGATTTAAACCTGATCTAGTCCCAGTTTAGACATGGTTTACTCCTGCTAAAGACCTGGTTCTATCTAGATTATCCTTATTTGAGACCTGGTTTATTCTTGGTTTAGTCCTAATTTAGACCTGATCTAGTCCCATTTTAGACATGGCTTAGTCCTGCTAAAGACCTTAGTTTATATCTAGATTAACCTTATTTGAGACATGGTTTAGACCTGGTTTAGACCCTTTTTTAGACCTGTTTAGACCTAGTTTATTCCTATTTATACTATGACTAGCTTTACTGTGGTTGAGAGTTGGGGACTAGGAAGTGGGTTCGAACACCTCGATGGAAAGTATCTTGGTTGTAAAACTCTGCCAAACTGGAATAACTGGTGCATATCTGTTAGCGCCTGATCATAGGAAAACTTGACTGGATATTATTAAGACAATAATAAAGTAGTATTAATATGTTATTTAAGTATTATTTTGGTTAAGGCTCATTACTATTGTCTTTTTTTGTCTCTGATCCTGGACTGCCAAGGTAGATTAAGTTGTGTGCCTTTGGTATCTGTTTTTATAATGAAAAAAAAAAAAATACTATCTTTGTGTTTTTATACGTGTATTTATTGGTGATCAAGCCATTTTTAAATTGTCAAAGATAAGAAGTCCGCTTTGGCCCGTGTCCGAAGTGTTCAGGGTAAACTGGACACTAAATAATGCCATTGTTTGTTGAAAACAGAGTGGTATCATCTCATGTAAGGGCAGTGGTTAAGTGTGAGTTTTTAAATCAATAAGACTCTCTCAAATCCTGTAAAAAATGTCTTAATTCAATAATATTTGGGCATATTTCTACTCAACAAATCGCCTCTGTACTGTATCAACTGAAATAAACGGATTTTAAAATGTTCCTGTTCTCATTGTGTGTATTTTGTGGGTGGAGAAGTTCCACACAGATACTTCAAAGTAATATTACTCGACGTTAAAGTGCCAATGTGCAACTTTTCAAAGCCATTTGTGGTTTTGGCGAGACCTGTGACTTGACCCGAGACTTCCAGGGACATTCATCCTAGCAAGGAAGCTTCATTCACCCCACAACAACTCATTTAAGAGCACATTGTTTTGTGAATGTAAAAAGTTGTATAGTTCCCCTTTAAGTAGAGGTAAAACAAGTCATCCAAATAAAATTCTATAAAATAAATAATGCTCAGCTTGTAGCGTTAGTAGGCAGACTAGTATTTATATTTATAATATTTGTACGGTATACTAACATGAGTACTTTATAGTATAATGCATTCTTAAAAAATTTAACTCAAATGACCAATTTCTAAGAACATTTTCACTGCACACAACTACACCTGCATAACTACAACAACAACAAAAAAAAGTTACTCTTGTAAATGTAACTGAGTAAATGTAATTAGTTACTACTCGCCACTGGTCTTTAGATCTCTCTCAGTGGTTGTTTATTAAAGATAATCATGGCCACAAAATGTCCCCATCTTTCAAACAAACAAGCAGATTTGTAGCTATCCCTAACCCCTAACCCCTATCCCCTAACTCCTAACCCCTATTCCCTAACCCCTAACCCCTAACCCTTAACCCCTATCCCCTATCCCCTAACCCTTAACCACTGATGAACACATTTCCATATTAAGTGATTTCTAATTGGACAACTGTATTTGAAATCATATCTAAACCAGGACTAAAGCCTGAATCAAGCCAGAACTAAACCAGGTCTAAATAAGCAAAGAACCAGGACAAAAATTAGGCCTAAACTCGGTTTCTTTCAAAATTCCTCTATGTCTGGGTATATTTCTACATTTGGGTATATTTCTACATTTGGGGATATTTCTACATTTGGGGATATTTCTATATTTGGGTATATTTCTACATTTGGGTATATTTCTACATTTGGGTATATTTTTACATTTGGGTATATTTTTACATTTGGATATATTTCTACATTTGGGTATATTTTTACATTTGGGTATATTTCTACATTTGGGTATATTTCTACATTTGGGTATATTTCAACATTTGGGTATATTTCTACATTTGGGAATATTTCTACATTTGTTTATATTTCAACATTTGGGTATATTTCATTTCTACATTTGAGTATATTTCTACATTTGGGTATATTTCTACATTTGGGTATATTTCAACATTTGGGTATATTTAATTTCTATATTTGGGTATATTTCTACATTTGGGTATATTTCAACATTTGGGTATATTTCATT
>JAVQKC010209589.1:0-22071 GCA_036025475.1 Philypnodon macrostomus | reverse complement strand
ACAGTTTTGGCCCGTTATTAATTAATTACTTAATTAATATTCATCGAAGAAGTACCCAAATCGATACAGTTCGGTGTCTTTATGGTATGCACCTGTGTGCAAATGTTGAAAATTATCCGACAATTAGTTTTTGAGTTATCGCGTTTATATCTAGGATTTGCAGACGCAGATGCGGACCGACGTGATTCCATAATATCGGCGACACGCTGTTTTCGCCGATATAATTACCCCCCGCCCTGAACACATCTGACTAATATGATGGCAGTTACCTCTATAGCGCCCGCTATAGACAGAAAGAAGAATGTAGTTTTAGGGAATTTTTAAAAATTTGGCAAAAACATTCTTCACAAACATCGAGACAAATCAAAAAAGTACGTATGGGGCAGAAGTATGGGGCCGTTTCGACGATATACACCTTGCTGTCGTGGACGACAGCACAGGCCTAGTTTGCCTATGTACATTAAATATACAATTGCCCAGATTACTGTGCCAAAGTTCATGCGATTTCCTTTTTGTTCAGCAGGATTAATGGCTCAATAAAAGTGCGTCAGGGCATTAATTAGTGAATTATTTAATTGTCATTATCCGTAGAAGTACCAAACTCAATCCAGTTCAGCGTCTTCATGATATCTACCTGTGTGCAAAAGTTTAAAAATACTTTTTTGACACGTTTTGGGCAGTAATTAATTAATTACTTTATTAATATTAATTATTAATATTATAATATGTGATTCCGTAATATCGTTCTTTCGCCAATACAATAATGTGAGGGAGTTGATGTTTTGTGCATGTACTTCCTGGTTTGTGTGAGACCGGGAGATGGGAAAAGGAGCATTTTTAAGCACAAAATTTAACATACATTTTTTAATTATATAATCATCAGGCAGACACATTTTTGTCAAATTGTGCAAATCCCTGTATTTTTAAAGAATAAAGAAAAAAAAATTAATTGGCACCTTTTTTTTTACAACATAAAGCTATATCCGATAACTTACAATGGTAGGTAAAGTACTTATTTTACTGAGGTAAGAGTATTGTTTAAAATGAAATAATATTACTCAGGTATGAGTAACAAGTATAATGCAGTATAACTATTCCTAGACATACAATTTATTGAAAAGGTTTGTAGCTGAGTGACAATTTTAGATCTAGATTATTTGACTTGTTTCAATAAAATTCTGTCTTATTTTAAGCAAAATTTTCTGCCAGTGGTATAAGCGTAAAATAATAAGAATAATGTACTTCCTCTAAATGTCTATCAACATTTTGTGACACTTCTTTTACACAGTTTTTGCATATTTGAGGTTCTTCAGAGAATTTACAGGTCCTATTTTATTTTTGGCACATTTCACAGTCTATTTTGGAGACATTTAGGTTTCCAATCAAACACGCACTACTTAACTAATAGAAGCTGTTGTTGAGCTTCCACTTGGACTCGATGAGAAATGCTCTGCTTAGACACCTGTCCCTGTTTCTAGACAGGAATAAACCATTTGTGCTATTTTTTGTGGCTTTCTAAAAATAATTCCAACCACTTTTCACTTTTTCTGGGATATAAACAAAGCACAGCCAAACACACAGTTTCTTCAATCAACAAACAATGATTCTCTGGATGAGTTGACAGTGCAGGAGCAGGCAGGAGAACCTTGTGGTTTTCTTCACTTATAGGTGAATCCCATGGTTAATCTTTTTTTCAGCTCTTGGAGAGGACTATAGCTCAGCATAATGAATTACTCAAACATGCCTGAATGAAACAAGACACATCTTTGTGTTTGTGTTTGAGGTAGAAACAATATGAGAACATGTTTTTAAAAGTGGATTTTGCAGAATATAGGACTTTTAAAAGAGAAATAGATATTAGAATAAAGGGTTTTGACAGTGGGGTCACATCAGTCTAACCCTGGCACATTTCTAATAAGTCTAAAGTAGTTTTTCTCTGAAGTAGAACTTTTTGGTGTTTAATGAGCTGGTTCAGCATCCTGTTTTCACTCACGTAAATGTCACTGTGGTCAACATATGAAAGTAGGTCTTTCAACTGCACATGGAATACACAGAATATTACATTTAGTAAAATGTCAAAAAATAAGTTTTCACAGACCCACAGTACACTCTTGCATTTATTTATCAAATGACAGTGGACGGGGGGCAAAATCAATTTAAAGGTTCTATATTCTGCAAAATCAACTTTTACTTTCTAATGTTGTCTATACCTCTAACACACACATACACATACACAACGATGTGTCTTGTTTCATTCAGACATGTTTGAGTAATTCATTAGGTTGAGCTATAGTCCTCTCCAAGACCTGAAAACAGATTAACCAATTTATGATGTCATTAACTGAGGAAAATCACAAAGTGCTACTGCCTGCTCCTGCACTGTGAACAAACACCCAGAGAAGTATTGTTGCAACCACCATTTAACAACAGATCTGATTGGAGAAGATGTGTGTTTGGCTGTGAGGGTGTCAAGCTTTGTTTATATCCCAGAAGAAGTAAAAAGAAGTTGAGTTTTTTTGGAAAGAAGATTTTTCCCCTGTCTCGTCTTGTCTCATAGTTTGACTCGGTCTTGGTCTTGGTCTCTTGGACGCAGTTGTTTTGGAGGTTTTTCATACAAATTATTATTGGGATGAAAATACTTTGTTATATTGTTCGAAGCATACTTTTCAAAACTAGGCCTGTGCTGTCGTCCCCGACAGCAAGGTGTATATAGACGAAAACGGCCCCATACGTCTGCCCATATGTCTGCTACACTCACCAACGGGCACCTTAATCAGACATTGTGTGATTTCAAAGGGTTTTAATATTGTTAACGAGCAATTAAGAGGGCCCGCCCCCAAACCATGACAAACATGGGAATGGTCTATTTGACTTTTTTGATTTGTCTGGATGTTTGTGAAGAATATTTTTGCTAAATTTTGAAAATTCCCTAAAACTACATTCTTCTTTCAGTCTGTAGGGGCGCTATAGAGGTAACTGCCATCATATTGGTCAGATGTGTTCAGGGCCAGGGGGTAATTAGCTATTTTAGGTTTGAGCCTAATCAGGCAAAGTATTTGCAAGTTAGAGGCTGTCAAATATACCTGACCTTTCAATTTCAATCCAAAATGGCCGACTTCCTGTTTGTTGTAGGGTGGGGTCATAATAATATTTTGTTGGGTACACTGTGGAGAATCACTGTACCAAGTTTCATTGCTCTCTACCAAAGTAAGTGAGTCATAAACATGGGGGCGCTGTAGAGGCCTTCTTTATTTGACCTCTGTAATGTACATTAAGTATACAATTTACAAAAATTCACGCAATTTTGTTTATGTTCAGCAAGATTATTGGCTCAATAAATGTGCATCTGGGCATTAATTTGTTAATTATTTAATTATCAATCTTAGAAGTACCAAAACTGAGTTATCGCGTTCACACGTAGGATCCGCGTCTGCGGACCAACTTCATTCCATAATATCGTTTCGCCGAATTATGACAGATTACATATTTTACTTTACTTTATATCATAGAACAACGTTCGATAGTAGTCAATTTTAAGTATTACAATTATATTATATAATTTTAATACTTAAAATATATATATATTTCCACAAACGTCTAGAAGACAGTTTAACTTGCCAAAACTTTACATAGACCCATCTGGGAGGGCTTGCACAGAAACTTCATGATGATTCATTTGTTAATCATAAAGTATCTCCGTAACTACCAGTATACCTGGGGTTCAGGAAAATCACATTGCTTTGTAAATGACTAAAACTTGTGAGAGCTTGTGTTCTTTGTAGGAATTAAATCTTTTTGCTGTCTACGCTGGTGTGGCTAGCCTCTAAAGTTACTCAATTTTAAGTAAAAGGTGCTTTTCTAAACTAAAATGACAGATACTGTGTACGTTTTTATCATCATTATTGGTGTAGTCTGTAAGCTTCCTAAAAAGAGTCATATATAGTCTGTAGAGGTCAGAGAAGGGTCTTACGTAAACTTGACTACTATTGATCAAAGTGGTAACTCACAAACTCTGATTTGATGTTGCTGTAGATGCCAGGGGGGGCCCTCTAATTTTATTTTAGAAAACTTACAGACTACACCTTTAAACCTTTATACAATAGTAATAGGCCTAATAGCATCAGTAAAAAACAACCCTATGTGCCACTGACTACACATGACTATAATAATAACAACAGCATAAATGTGGCTTATAGAGATGTTTGTAAACTATGATGTTCTCAAACCACGATACACTGTTAAACCACATATCGCCCTATGTCATAGCTCAACCGTCAACTCTCTACTGGCTCCAGCGGGGCCTTGTTTAATTTATTGATCAGCCAAGGCTTTGAAACCCATCTGGTGTCCCATTTACTTTGCATTAACTTAAAAGTGCATCCATGAAGCGATTCTCTTTGGTATAATTATAACGGTGCTCGAACATAACCGCGGAGACGCTGGGTCCTGAGAAACAGACAAATGCTCGGGAGTAAAGACAATTATCTGTCTGTGTTCAACTTCTTCATCTTTGCAGTTTTTCTTTAGCCCTTTTACACAATTCTGAGGAGTGATTTACTTCCCCCTTCATCCTTCACATCACTAGGAGGGCTTGAGTCTATTAGTAATTGCAAACTCCTACTTGGGGGCTAATTAAAGTGACTGACGCTGGGAGGGTCTCTCTCCCCTGGGTCAGAGTGGCGCTGTAGGAGAGAGGTAATTTGTCTCTTCTGAACAAAGAGATTAGGAAGAAGCTGGGAAGAAAGCTTAATAAATGAGCATCAAATGTCCTATGCTCGGAATGTATGCGGCACCAATTATGTCAGAGCAAAATCGCACATAATCAAAACTAAGGCCGCTCTGTAGATAAACCTGCTTCCGTATGAGTGGCGACTGCTTAATTTGCCCCGATTCATCCCGGCGCTAACCCAGCCTGTGTTCTATATTCAATTTATGTTGTGCAGCTGAGGATACATGAGCGATATTGATTTTGAGAAGCTCTCGCTGCAAGCTGTTCTGCTGCTGGAAGTCGGAGGCCGTCCAAATTCTGTTTTGGTGAGCGGGGGTAATGTTTGTGTGCTAACGCGCTTTAGCAGCAGGATAATTCTCTTTATTTGACTGGACCAAAGCATCCTGAGACAGTCCTCGCCGCGGCTCGCATCTCTGTTTATTTAATCATTCCCTCTCTGCTATAATTAAAGCACCAGGGCCAATATTCAGATTGCATTTTAGCATCAATAATTCAGCACTTTTCACTACAATTGATGTTAGCGCATAAATAAAGGATGAGGCCTCGTATTTACTACTGCGGCTGCGGTACAAGAGACACGCGGGGAGGAGTTAAACAGGCATTTAAAATTAAGCTAGATAATGCTTTCAATTTGAATGTGAGGAGCACTAAGAGCTGGTTTGTAAATGTGACGAGGCCCTAAAAGGCTCGTGACGTGGAGTGTGTGTTGAAGGGGGGGTTAATGGAGTCCCACTTCTACTCACAAAACCACTCAAGGTGAAATGCATGCTCCCTACAATGTAATTCTTCTTTGACTCAGGCTCGGAGCACCTCCCGTATCTCTGCCCATGCTGGGGTATCAATAAAGCTCCTTGTTGTTGGAGCAAAAATGATTACATCTCCTGCAGGCACAATGAAGCTATCCTGAAGAATGAAGTTATCCTCTGTATATGATTAGGCCTTCTGTTTCCCTTTCACTGGAGGCATTCAGATCAAATCAGAAGGAAGCCAAGATGACAGGTTTGGTGATGGAGTAGCTGCTGCCGCCTGGGGCCGCAGATACATATTTCTGGCCTCGCTATAATAACTTAGCACAGGTGATCCCAGCCTTGTTGACAGAGTAGTCGAACACTGTTTTAAACACTATTCCCAGCCAACAGGTCATTTGTCAGAGTGAAAAGAAATTCAATTTGAATCAAGTAAAAGCTTAGTTCACACCTTGTTACTTACATGTTTATACATCTGTGATTTATGTTTTTTTTTTTTTATCTTTAACTGCATTGTAATGAAGCATGTTATTGTGCTAATAACATGTTGTTTACCTTTTTAACCCCAAATGTCATTAACGGCACTTGGACCCCAAATCACTGACTAATTTAAATGGGATACCTAGACATATTCAAATGCAAAATCAATTTCCAGTAACTCAGCATTGCGTTTGATCTCACCGTTTGTTAAATTTATAAGAAATATATTATGTCTCCATTCTGAATATAACATGCTAGCTATAAAAACCTTAACCTTTAACCTTAATATAGATGCTCATCTTACTTTTTTATAGAGTATGGTGGTAGCTTTACTTCTTTATCCTCTGGGTTTTTTCATTCAATGAGACTGAATACGCAATTGTAGTGAATGTGAGGACAGTTGGAAAATAAATACAAAATAAATAAAATAAATCTATTGAATGTCTAAAAATAAAATTCATCTTCACTCTGAAAGATTTAATGCGTTGCCGTAATGAGCCACGTCAATACAAACCAGGCCACTTTACCTTCTGGTCAGGCAGTAGAGGGTTGGTCAGTGAACTCAAGTGTCCGTTGATGAGTGCTGTGGGTCTGTCGTGTTCACAGAACAGGCTGCCGTTGATGTAGTGGAAGCGGTCTCCTGGGACCAGCCGGTTCCGGCAGGTGGAACATGTGAAACACTGCAGACAGTTCAACATTATGACACTTTAGCCACATACTATACATTTCAACACAAATACAGAAAGGTCAATACCAGTGGGGATAAATCTACTACTTTTTAAATTCTATTGATTGTTTTAGCTCTAACAAGGGCGGCTTTATGTGGTATCGTTTATAGTGTACGATCATAGCACGATTAGTTTCAATCAAATATCATACTCTTACAGATCTTTTGAAAAGTCTATGGGAAAGTGAATGACAATTTTACTTCCGGAAACAGAGCGAGATGGGAACTGTTGAGCTCCATTACTATGACATAGCAATTATGTGTGTAAACAAAGAAAAAACAACCAACTTCAATCAACTTCATAAAAAGTCAAAGAAAAATAGTAAACTACCAGTGAAATTAAACCTGTATTGCGAGTTATTTTGTAATTATGAATGTCCCAGTCCTAGAAATGAGGCATCAGTAGTTCAGAAGTGTCTACCATGTATATATAGAGTAAAAAATCTTATTATTTTTAAAGATTGCACAGTTGTAGTTAGAAAGTATGACATCTAAACACAAAATTGGAAATTACACAACATTGTTTTCACATGACACAGTTTACTGCTTACACTTAAACAAAGAGTAAAATGATATGTAAACAGTAACTTTTAGGATGTTTGCACAAAAGTAGAGATGCACCAATCCAGCTTTTTCAGTCCTGATCCAAATATCTGGGAATTGTGGATCAATTGATAACCGATATCCACAGAAACTAAAAAGGCATCTCTTTCCTGACTTTGTATTATCAGAAATAATAAACCTAAAATATAATATAACTAAGACAAAATAAGTAACAATGTAATATAATGTAAATTGCCACAATATTTATCTGCTCATAATTAGGATAAGTAAGATCGGCTCCAGTATCGGCCTCATTCACTGATCCACCAATCCAGCTTTTGGGCCTGGATTGGCATTATTATCTGATCCAGTATCGGTATCAGTGCATCTCTACACAGGTTTTTTTTTCCTTACAAAAAAACATCTCAAATGCAGAGAATGATTTTTTTTCTTTCTGTACGGACTTTACCTTGAGATGATACACATTGCCTTGTGCCCTCATCACCAGTTCACTGGCAGGAATGGACTGACCACAAGCGCTGCAAGCCCCACTGTTGCCAAATAATCTGCAATAAACACAAGAAAAGAGAAGCATGTGTTATGAGAGATATGAATAGGACATTGCCACAGAGCCGGGTAAAGTGACATAGAAGCCTAATGTGTCCAAGTTTGCCATTTTCAACTCCTAACTTTAGATAAATATAATCTAACAACTGGGAGCAATAGAAAGCCATCACAAGAGAAAAATGCCACCACTCCACAAGCGCCTTGCTCCGAAGCTGCATATTACTTTTGGTGCCCATTTTTTGCAACCTAATAATAACCTGGAACATAAGCAATCAGAGCCTAAGAGGATTTGATTGTACATCCAGGCGGCGACGTAGTGCTTTTGCCATTAGGACTCCTGTGAGCGCTCTGTCAGTGCCGTGTTTCCATTAGAAAGCCGTAGCTACTCGGCTTGATATATAATGTGCATGGGTTAACCTTTTCAATCATGGTGTCAACACTTTAGATTTGCTTCTGCTCATCTCTTTCGTCCCTAACCTTCTCTCTCACACACTCTCTCCACCCCCCCCCCCCTCTGCCTCTTGATAATGAAATGCTTGCTCCAGCTTCCCTTCTATCTTCCTTCTGAGTCCACAATTTAGATTACTTCATCTCGGTGAGCAGCAAACTGAATGAAATTTCGATTTGAGCAGAAAGTAATTTACTGGGATCTGGACCCATTTGTCATCATATCTCACCGGGTGTTTGCTCTATCACTGCACTTTTCCTAAGCAATCAAATAAGACCACGGCATCTGACATGCTCGGCGCGACGGAGGAGGGGGGTGTGGGCTGGAGAGGGAAAGGGATAGGGGGGAGTGGTTAACCGACTGCATCACATGGAGTTATGGGGATACAAAGAAATTAACAAGTTGCACAAATATGTGACAAGATTTCATATTCAGACAATTATATATTTATACTTAACGTAAAAGTACCATTTCGAATAATGCACCAATTAAGCCCCTTGTATGTGATGTCACTAGTAACATCCACATTCACTGATGGATGTCTGTAACTATCATGTTGATTAGGATTAGCAGATTTGACTATCATGTATATTAGGGATATAATCGTTGCCGTCATGTAGATTTTAAATCTAGAAAATATGTTAGGGGGAATCAAAGTTTAACTGCTTAGAGGAAAAAGCCACTCTAATGTTCCCTACCAACATAACGATACATATATGCCTTGGCACAGAAATAATTTGCAAATGTATATAGACTCTTCTAGACATTTACACTGAAGCCCTGTGTGGTGAGAAGTGGTAACAAAGTATTTATCAAATTCATATTGCTGTGGAATTAATGTTTCTATCATTCAGACCATAACCCAAGCAGTTAGATATATTGACAAACAAACAACACGCCAGACCTCTTTGCAAAATCGACTGAAATGACTTTCAAATAGACAGCCAAGGCAAAAGCAAATTTTGTCTTGGCATCATTTAGAAAGGCTCCATCAAAACTCAATTTCAGAAACTAATTAACTGGAGACTGTCGTCACAGCACTGCCAATTCTGAGCCTTCTCCGGGACAGACATGGGACTAAAAAGGCATAAAGCATAGGCCTTGCTTTCAGGCATTTTGTGTATCCCTGCAAATGTGTTTTTACAATTTTAAAAGAGCGGTTGAAAGTAAGTTAAAAATTATCCAGAATATTTGACAGTTTAAGTAACCTTTCAATACATGTTGGTTATAATACTATGGTTCTCTACACATTGATGTGTACCAGTGTGATCACTGGTCATTTCCAAACAGAACTTCTGGTATAATGGGAGTAACCCAGGCCACAAACAACCGTTCTGTGTTGGTCTCATCCAATTTAGAGTACATGGAACAAATGCATTACACATACTTTTTTATAAAGCAGGAAGAATTTATCGAATTTTGAATCTGAATTCTGAAAGTGTAAATCTAACACTGGCCACTAACATGTGGCCCTTTTTACTTCTATGATAAAATGGATTGTTAATGGCCCTTCAGCCTCTTCAAACTGCATTTCAATAGAACTGCTTGATCGTTTATCTGTCCATTCTAGAAAGTCACATGTTTGATCACAATTTTACTGAAAAACGTTTGGATGTCCATTCATTACATAATCAATTTGTTTTACTGTTTTTAAACTTTTACAGTTTTGAGTGTCTGAAACTTTTTTCAACCTCAACAGGCATAGGTTCTACAGCTATACCTCTATGGTGGGTTTCTTGTAGATCAATGTAGACAATCTAGATATTGTTGCTTCTGAGATCGTTTCAACATGCAATGTCAATTTTTTTTATCAGTTTGCCATACATAACATCTTTGGTAAATTTAGAACATTGGCCATGATTTCTTTTAAACTAGTTTCTAACAATACGGCAACTTTTTTCCTTGCATTGTTTTTCGAGAAGAACTGCAGGATATATTTTCCATTTCTTGCCTTACCTTTTCTTTCTTCCGCTCCTTTAAATCTGAGAGGTGCCGAAACAAAGGCTAGAGGACATTTTCAGCGCTGCCTTTGTATTTGGCCACAGTGTGGAACTCATACCGGGTTAATTATTTTACCACGGAAAAGGCTCTTGATAGTATTTGATTTAAGAAGCCCGAGCCTTTAGGTGCTCAATTAAGTTGCTATATCGGTTTGAACTTGGGCTCTAATGGCCTCCTCTGCCAGTGAACTACAGCGCCGAGGTGAAGCAGACACCCTGGGTCGGTATAATTAAGGCCAAGGGACTTTTTAATTGCAATGACACATCTGGTTTCTCCCTCGAAATCAGTAGTTCTTTGAAAAACGCTGGAGACGGCTTTATCTTGATTTATGTCCCCTACTCCCCCCTCGGATTTGACTTTAAAAAGCTAGCGGGCTCGAATTAGAGAACAAACAAAAAACACATTCGGAGCTGTCTGTTGTCTATAGGCGATGACTATTGAATTTCATTTCGCCACTGACTGCCAGGTGAAATATAGCATGGGCTGTCTGGTAAATGCAGACCTCATTCACTGAGGCCTTTGAGTAGGGTAAAATTACCCCACAACAATGATTTCTGCAACACAGTCCATTAAAAATGCCTCTCTACATCAGCAGCCAAAGCACCTTAAAAGCACTAGGCCATATTGATACTGAAGCGGGGCTTTGCATAATGGCAAGAGCTGCATTAGTGAGAAGAGTAGGTGGGGTGGGGTGGGGTGGGGTGGCGAGGGGGTAGATTGTAAGGATGAGGGCTTCGTGCGTGCGGTTAGAGGTAGTCTGTGTATATGCACTGTAAAAAAGGAATATCTAGATTAGTAAAAAATAACTTGAATTCAGAATAGTTATCTTGACTTAAGTAGTTTTGACTAGTTTAGGTTTAATTACTTATAAGGCCCAGATTATTTCACTAATTCTGATTGATTTTAATATACAATTTTTTTATTTAAGTTAAATTATCTGCCAATGGCTTTGCAATAGCAATTTTCTTATTCCTCTGGCAAATAGTTTCTTGAAATATGAAAAAAAAAAACACCAGTTAGAAATCTAGATTCATTTTCTAGTTCCTCTAACTTGTTGAAGAAAATGTCCGCCAACGCTGTCATTTTGTGACAACTCAAATCAAGATTAATATTATTCGTTTTCAACTAATCTACATATTCCCGTGTACCTCTCTAGTTCCTCAAATGTGTCACAAAATTACAGTGTTGGCGGACATTTTGTGACACTTTTAGAAACAAACAACTGAAAGACTCATATTCTAAATTCAGGTCATTTTAATATAGATTATCATACTTTGCAGTGTGCATGTGTTGTTAGTGGGAAGTGGTTGAGATGGGTGTCATTGGCGGAAGGGGTGGGGGAGGGTGTGGGGTGGATCAGCCAAATTACACTTGGTTAATTCAGAGTAACAGATCTGGCCCCAAGTGAATTGAAGGCCTTGAATTAATTCTGTTATGACAAATCAAGATAAACGTTTCCCCTAAATTGCATGCGATTTAATTAATTTTGGAGATCCCACTTTTTGCCTGGGCCTAATAGTTCACGTTCTTGTGCTGTCATAGTGCTTGAGTGGGCAAGACTTCAAAGTGATATTAAATAACCAACTATTAGATTTACCTCACACGTTCTATTGGAAAAGTGCCATTTAATTACCTAGGCTTATTCAATTAAGGGGACAGCATTCTCCCTGAATCCAGCAGCCACAAGTAAATTAATTTTCCCTAGACTAGCAGCCCGCAGAAATAATATCACCTCGAGCTTAAAACAACATGATACCATCTGCAAACTGAACTTAGGCAGCCTGTTTGACATTAAAGGTCACCTAACATGCTTTTTTCAACAAATGAACGATGCTTTATTAAACCAGCATTACAGGATTTAGATGTCAGAATGGATTATTTTATTACACTTAATTTTGGTTCATCGGCGCTATCACATAGAATAGTGTCTTATAGTATTGCATAAAGATATGATTGGTGGCAGGTAAGTTGAATGGTAGGGGTTCAAAGTTACAAAAGTAAAAAAAAAAAAAGCATAAAATTTACTAAATTATCCTTTTCTCTGATGTAAAGTAGATTGTCTGTATAGAGGCCAGGGGTGGGACTAAAGTAGAGCTTGACTACTATTGGTCAAAATGGTGACCCACAAACTCTGATGTTGTTGTAGAGACAAGAGAAGGTACTACAGTATAATAAAAAATAGGAAAGATTACCTACTCTACATCATAGAACAGAGCATTTTTTAAATTTCTTTGTAAGTTTTAGGAAACTTATAGACACCTTAAACTTATGTCATGTGCAAGGTATTTTCAACTTTAGTTCCACATACAAGCTAGAGATGGGTGATATGACGATAAAAGATCGAATTATGATATGATGTTATGACATTTATCTGCTAATCTGGGAAGATCGTTTTTACTGCAACAATGCCAGTGTTCATATTTATAAAAGAAGGAAAATAAATAATATTACATTTGTGATGAACACTGGATTTTGATGTACATTGAATTTGTAGTTAAAAAAAGGTTTATAGATAAAAGAGTCAAAGTAAGAGTAAAATACAAAGTCAACTATCTTGGCCTAATTAAATTGTGATTTTATATTTATACAAGCCATTACGATATTAGTAATGGCATTTAGAATGAAAGGTGTTCAAGGCTTTTCTTCGTACTTTTTTGTATAACTTTATGATCTACTTACTAAGACATGGAGAAAAGTATACGTGGTGACCTTTAAAAGCTTTAGTGGCAGCACACAAGGCTAACCCGGTGATGGCCTCAGATGTTTATGCTGTGTGAAATATCCCCATTTGATTGATGGGTGATGGCTATCATCCCAGGCCAGGCGTACTACATCCCATTATAGCGGTGATATGATGCATTTCAACTCGGCCGTCCTGATCAATCAGATGAGCGTTTTCATTATACGCTCCACTCTGGAAAATATATGTCATTCGAGCTGTTTAGCAATTTATTCTAAAGCCACTCTGTCCCTTTAAGATGAGGAGGGGGAAAAAAATCGAGGCAAATGGCCTTCACAATAATCCCTTCTCTCTATCTGTCTCTCTTGCTCTCTCTCAAAAGCCAATTTGGTTAATTAAATGTTTTGTTTGCAGTGTGGCTCTCATTCATTTCGGACACGTCATTGGGAGCGGATACAAGCCAGGGACCAGATCTCATTAGATAAAACCCATCAGGACTAAAGGAAATGGAGGGGGACTATAATTAAAGCATTTAATTGTGTAGACTCACTGTCAAATGTTTTTTTTTCTCCCCGCTCCTATCTTTATCTCCACAGAGATCTCATGGCTCCATAATACACGCTTTAGCTCTTCCACCCAAGCATGCTCTTATTACAAGTGGAAAGGTGTATGCACGCTGTACCCCCCTTTCCAATTTTAATTACGTTATAATCCCATTATGAATGAAGTACCCCATTGACTTTCTCATCCTTTTTATCAGATGGGTGTGAGTGTGCACAGAGACACTTTACACACTTTACATTTTGAAATTATCAGTGCAGATTTATTGGTGGTGTGGCATGGAAATGAAGATTGTGTCTGATGTGCATCATGCCTTTTAATTCAGACAAACAAAGATTATTTTATAAACTACTTTTATGCATAATTGTATGTACCAAGTGTGCAGAAGGGAAAGTTCAAAACTGTAATGGACAAGTAGAAGATGGCCAGTGTCATAACATTGGTTAGGCATGGCAGCATAGAGCTGGGTGAAAATAAAACACATTTCAATAATTTGTGTTTTGAACAAGGTTGACGATATTGTAAAATCATATTTAACAAAAATAGCTTCTGCTTATGTATCTGTGCATTAAAGTTTTTCCTGAAATAATATAGAAAAAAATGTAACTGAGAAAGGCTGTCTACATCAAAAATATGTGCCTCTGTTATGCACGTAAATAATTTTAAAAAGCTACGCATGGTCTTGAAGTTACTGAAAATAAAATTTATTAGTGAGCTACAGTTCCTTAATACAGCTTTCTCAGCCTGGTGTTACAAAATGGCATGAAATATGCCTCCTACATCTTTCATGAATGACCTAAGTGAATAAGAGTGTTGAGTGTTGGAACTTTGTGATAGAGCAGGCTCTACATTACCAGAATAAGTGTGTCATCAGTGAGTGTGGTTGGGTGTCTGTCTGGCACACCTACTACAATATTTAAAATGGCTCTCCGTGCTAATTAAATGCTCCGTTGCATTAAGAAAAGTCAGAAGAGGTGATGAATCAAATCGAAAACTCTGGGCTCAAACCAAAATTCTGTAAAATAACTTGCAGGGCAAATATACAACTCCTTTTCTGTCGTGTGGTTGAATTATGAAGAGACATCCTATGAACATGCTCACATTATGCTCTTTCACTTCAACTGCTAGACCTGCTCAGTCTACTTGAACACGAGACATACAGTATATATGGTAGGTTGGACAGTTAATCAAAGATGTCCTTAGAACTAATGCGGTAAATCAATATATTTTTTTCAGATTTGGGCTATGATTATTCATAATTAATTTTTACATTTTCTTTTTTTACAAAATCCTTTTTTGTGGGGCCCCAGATGGTTCTTCCGCCCCTAGCCCCCTAAAGCTGCTTCACCGCCCCTGCTCCAGCCACACTCAGAGTCAGTCATAGAACTGCTTCAGCCTCACTACACAGGGCTGTTTGGACAGTGGAGATCGAATTTACGACAGAAACTTTAGACAGGATGTCTAGACTATTGATTTCTGTTGTTTTTATGAAACTACAGCAAATATATTGTGAGAAAAACATGGTTTAAGATGGCGGGAGTGGTCAGATCACGGAGAGCGCCGTATACTGAATGAGCAAATGAGACAATTTTTCATCAAATAAAAACTGTTTTGACCATTGAGGTCTGTAGCACGCCCTACTGTCCACAGTTTTTTTGTAATTTATGTGATTCTCCATGCTTATTTCTGCTGCTCACTCTCTGACTACAGGCTACACATCCCACTGTACTCTGCGCTGCTCGTAGCGCTCAGCAGGTTAACAGGAGAGCATGTAAGCCAGAACAGACAATGCGATTAATCTGCCTTAATTAATCAATAACGCGTCAATTGTTTTGGATTTTTTGCATGCGTTAACATTGACAGCCCTAATTATAACTAGAATTTATGTCCAGATATTCAATCACAAGTAGATGCACATTTATATAGATACAACTTTTAACATTTTAAAATCAACAAAAAGTGGAGCAAATCATATAGAATCTTGTCACTGGGGCAACTGGGCACAAAATATGAATTATGAGTTATGATGGAAAATCTTATTGCTTGTTAATAACATACAAATATATCTTTAAAGCTTTAGTTTATATTGCTTAGCCTGAGAACTTATGTATGTGGAGCATGCCACACAGACATAAGATTATGTGCCTATGTCTACATCATATAGAACCTTGTAATCATAAGGGTGAATACAAAATAAACACCATGTTGAAAAATGTTAACAAAATATAGTGCAATCAAAAGATTTCAGGCCTGCTCTCCCACCTGATGTAGTCATTTCGACATAGGATCATGCCACTTTTTGTGTAGCAGGAAGTGCCTATCTCTCCCAGCTGGGCCTGGCAGCAGGAGCACTTGAGGCAGCGGCTGTGCCAGTAGCTGTCCATGGTGTAGAGGAGGAAGCGGTCTGCGATTTTGCCCCCACAGCCCGCACAACGCTTCCAGGACAGAGACCCCGTGCCCACTGGGGGCGGCTGGCTGTTGCCTCCTGGATTAACCATGGTCCCTGAAACACAGAATAGATATTGGTTTTTAATACAAGTGTAATGAGAGCGTAGAGTTGATAGATACTTTTTTTGATAGATTTCAAAAGTAAAAGTAACTGTACAAGAAAGTGTAAATAGACACGTACACACCCTTCCTATATTTGTTGTGAAAGTCGAATAAATAAAGATGGCCCCGATATTTTGTATTTATTTTTTTAGGATAAACTTTACACCAACAACTTGTCTCTACCTTTGTACCTTCTTTTAAAATGTAACATAAATACAACAAAAATAAATGTTTAGGATTTGCAAGTCAATAGATACAACACACAATACATTTAAGTTATGTTGTCACTACCTATCATATTTGCTATAGATAGGTTAAACGTTGTTTTTCTTTCACTTTATTTATTTATTAGGTTACAAAGCACAACATTGAAAGTAAAAACTATTTTTAATCAATACAATACAATTTTTTTCAGTCTAGTCAGCAGAACCAAAGTTAGGGTTTATACCAATAACAAAGCAGACATCAATCTTTGCTAATAGACAATGTTTTTATCCAATACTTTTTGTGTGCTAAAATGTGAAAAGAAAAGTCAATGAAGTAAATAATTCCCTAATTTCTTTGAAACGTTTTTAACCACTTCATCCCAGCTTGTTCACACTAGGGCTGAACGATTAATCACAATGAAATTGAAATTTTAATGATCACAATTAGCAAATCACAAAGGCTGTAATTTTTTTAGGCAATATAATATCTTCTTCACAAAACAAAATATATTCCAAAAACCTGCTTACGTTGTTAGTTTTAACCTCTACAGACTGTTCTGAAAGGCATGTGATTCTTGTGGAAGTTTAACAGTTAATATTTTAGTCTTCTTTTATGTGCTAATGCATCCAGGCAGGGTTAGATTTTGCTGTGAAGTTACATCTTGGTTTAAAAACAGTATCACAAATCTAATCACCATCTCAATATTTGTCATAAAATTGCAATTGGACATTTTATTCAAAAGCGTGTAGCCCTGTGTACACCACACTACAAGCACTTAAACTTGCTCTTTGAACCGCATCTGAAAGGTTGTTTCATGAAATGTCTGTCCCTAAACATATTTATTTCGTCAACACTGCTCTTGGGTCATATGACTTCTCAGCACTCATCGAGGACAGCCCTATTCTCAATTACCACATTTCTGCCTCCTCTTTCGTTGCATTTGGCGTAGTCTTTGAACAGCTGCAGACTGCAAATTGTACCCAAGCACAATAGGCTGATCTCATTATGGTAAAACTGTTCCGAGTGCTGTTCCGCTACAACAGAGCTACGAGTCATTTAGCGAACTAATCTGCCCTTGATCTCAGTCTCATCTCCGTGCTGTTGCTTCATTGGACCTCTTCATGATGAATGTCTGTTAGCTGATAACACCCAGGGCCAAAGGAACAATTATGCAGTTTTATTCAGCTGTCCTGGAAGAATTTCTCAAACAGCACAATGCCTTACACTTTACTTCTTAACCATCTTCATTTTGCTGGGAGTGGATGGTAACTTGGGCTGCACAATAAATTGCAAAGTTATAGTTATTGCTAGGCTTTACAATTTTGGAAAGAAAATGTAATTGCATATTTTTAAAAGCAAAACTGTGATTCAATTAGCGATTGTTTCCCCACTGTATAATTTGCATATTAAAAAAACATGTAGAAAATAAAAAACATGTATATATAAATATATATCTATTGATTGTGATCAGATTTGCTGTTGTTATTCAGTTCACAGCACTTTTTCAACCTGAAAGAAGACTAAAATATCAACTTTTAAACTTCCACAAGAATCACATGCCTTTCAGAACATGTTTGTAGAGGTAGCAGGTTTTTTTTTTAAACATACATTTTGTTTGGTGCAGAGGATATTATATAGTTAAATAATTGCAGCTATTCAATATATCGAAGCGATTTCAATTCTATTGGGATTGTGCAGCCCCATTCACCTCACTTCTTAACCATTTCCAAGTTGCTCGGAGTGGGTGGTAACTTGGACTGCACAATATATTGCAAAGTTATCGCAATATCTGAGTCGCAAAAACCACCACCAGCATCGTATTAGGGGTGTATGGCAATAAAAGAAATATGAAGCTATAACGATCTGTTAATCTGGGAAGACCGTTGAATCGAGCTCTGCTCTTCACTGTCATTTTTACTGCAACAATGTTCATATTAATAAAAGGAAAATAAATAGTATGATGAACATTGATAAAAAGGTTTTGTGAAGACACTGATAACAGTAGTCATCTGTGTAAGACAAAAAATACAATACTTATGATATTGGCTTAAAGACATTGTGATATTATATTTTTGGCAGCCCTACATCAAAATAACATAACTTTACTCTGACATAGATTTACACTGTTAAAATCATGTTTCCTGTTAGAGCCTTAAATGAAATTGTGTTGTGAAGTAAACACATTTTAGTCATGATTTCCTTAATTTAGTTCTACTTTGGCTTTGTTTTAATTCTTGGTTAGTTTTCAAGCAATTTTAACCATAAACCATTTCTCCTTAATCAACATGACGCAGTAATGTCGATATTGCAATATTCTACATGGTTAGCAAAATATTTGCAGCCCTAGACACAAGATAAGGCTTAAAACTGACACTTTTTCTATTGTTTACCAACACTTTAGGCATCGTGACTTTGACCTCAACGCTAAATATGATCCGCCCTCGTGAGCCAGAGCCAATATTCATCAGCATTTACCAGTAAGATAATAGGGCAAAGCTCTCACACGCCACGGATCTGCTGCGGTAATGATGTTAAGTGTTTTTAATCTAACGTGCAGCACAGGCATTTGTTTCGCCCACAAAATTAATGTCTTTTCAAATGTAATCCCCTCCAATTTGGCCAGGCACGGACTACTACACGCCTGGATAAAGCTGAATCGCTGTTGAAAGGCAGGTAGGGCTAATTAGAGCTGGGTTAGGAAAGAAGGAGGGGGGTGCACACAGAAAAGCATTCAGCATTAAGCCCATTAGCAGTGGCTCGGGGACAAACCGCAGCCTACCTTAGAGCGCTGATTACATCTAAAAAGGAGGATGAATCAAAAACAGTAGAGCTGTGTAAGTTACCAGATAAACAAGAGGAGCTATAGTCAAGTTCCATCTAGGCCAGTGGTTCACAAACTGTGGTACGGGGACCACTGATGGGACTTGGACTCCTTCTTGTTGGTGCTC
This sequence comes from Philypnodon macrostomus, assembly GCA_036025475.1. NCBI lineage: Eukaryota > Metazoa > Chordata > Actinopteri > Gobiiformes > Eleotridae > Philypnodon > Philypnodon macrostomus. The sequence goes on along the minus strand of JAVQKC010209589.1, from coordinate 2,884 downwards.
AGGACCTTGTTTAGACTTGGCTAAATCATGGTTCAAGACCTATTGTAGACAGGCATTTTGCGTTTTTTGTTATCCTGGTACATAGCAATTATTTAGATCTGGTTTAGACGCAGTTTTGTTTCATTTTAGTCCAATGAAAATGGTAATTGGAGGGAGGTGTTAAAAGTACGAAAAGCACTGAAGAAGAGTATTTTTCTGCTGAGAGATGAGGGGTGAAGCTTTTAACTTAATGGGCAAGTAATTACACAAGGAGGCAATTTAGAAGTCATGGATATAAACACGAAAATGTATCAGACATGGGCTAAAAGCTTTTGCTACACGACGTAAATGGAGAAAACGTCTCTATTTAGCAGAAAATAATAAAGCAGCATTAGCGGGTAATTAACCGATAGGGGATAAAAGGGGATTAGGCATGTCGCGAGAGCTATAGCAAGCGCTGGTGTTATGCCACGAACTGCCCCCCTGCCACAACTATCCCCCTCGATTTCTTCATGGATTGGATTTATAATAATTTTGACAAGTAAACGAGTATCATGCTTTTCTTAAGACGTGTTGTAATGTCTTGGTGGCATTATTAGTTTCATATGGTCCACGTGCACAGTTGTAGCAGATAATAGCAACTTAAACAGTAGAAAATATCAGTATGCAGCTCGTACATTGTTTTTATTTCCTTTAAAAAACATTTACTAGCCTGTATATTTTCATCATATTATCTTGAAAACACGTGAGGAAATCATAAATCTGGTCGCAAAGGAGGGAGGGCCATTTCTGGCTGGGGGGTACATTTCGTGGCACAACACCGGAATTCTTCAAAGAGCGCCGACAATTACGGAAAAACACACACAAATGGATTCAAACTTCAACACCCACCTCGTATATCGCTAGAAGTTGAAGCGTAAAGGCAGCTTAGTTTGATTCGAAGGTATGTAAAAAGTGTGGTTTGTCCAAAAATGTTCAGGAAATGTCCCAAAAAACTACCTCCTCGCGCGCCACAGCAAACCACAGTCTCGCGCTCGACTCAAGGAAGGCTCGCGCTCCGCTCAGTCCCGACGTTCCCTGGCAACGCCGAAGCAAATGGAGTTATCAGATAGTATTTCCACTCAGTGCTTCCACGTCTTTTCAGTCGTTCAAGTCCATATAGAAGAGGCTACAATTCTTCTCGCAACGCTCTCCAAAGGTGTCATTAAAAAAGGGAAAGAGGCTGCTTGTAGAAACGCGTAGAAGACTCCGCTCTGCTCCGTATATCTCGCTGGTTCGCTCCCCGTGTCCCGTGTGCTGCTGCCTCTGTCTTCTACATGTGTCGCTGACAGGAAGAGAGCCCCAGTAAAAAGCCCATATAGCTGCGTGATGACGGTACAGCGTCAGCCAATGGCAGCTCGGGCCATCTGAGAGCAATAACAAATCCAGCCAATGAGAGAAAGGTGTAATTGACTGGGACACGCACAGAGGGATGGAGACTGGAGTGGTAGATATTCATACAATTTTGTAAAACATCGAAGACTGCTTTATATCACGTTTATTACCAGGGGCGTAACAGACAATGGCAGTGCAAATTAATAGGGGACCACTATGACTAAGCCTTGACCAATACAAGTAGCCTACTAAACTAAACAGAAACCTGAGCTTGAGGTTAAATTAACCTGAGGTTAACCTGCTCAACTATATACCAGATAGTAGGTTCAAATATCAGGTCCAAAATAAAGACTAATTTAGGTCTAAACAAGACTCTAACCAGGACAGAACAGGTCTAACTAAGGACTAAAACTTGCCCGTGCTTTCGGAGAGCAATGACAAATCCACCAAAATGTACCCTTATAACACGTTTATTATTATACTCGGGCTTTCCACACTCAAAAGTCAAATACTCACTCTCACTTCTTGTGACTAGTAGTAAATTATGCAATGATTTTGCCTACACTACCCTATAGGAAACAAGGCAACAAGCAACTGTAAGGGAGGGTCCACTTTTTTCGGGCATTTGTTGGGTAATTGTTGTGAAAACGAAAGTAATGCAGTACGCTATAAATGCACAGTAAAAAAGCATGTTTGTATATCGTAGAGTTTACCTGTAAAAAAAAAAAAGCTGAAGACACTAAATTTTAATTGGCTGTGTTAAGATAAGCTGCTGCTATTTTAAGATGCAAGTCGCACTGCAACATTCAGTGCGTTGCATGCGTCTCACGTCTGAGTTTAATTAGTTGACATTCAATAAGTACTTAGTTTACCGAGGGTGACTGCAACCTCAGGGAGATATCAAGTCGGCCTAATAGCTGCGCAGTGGCGCCATCGTCTGTCATTGAAAAAAATCGCAGCAAGGTCTTCTGTCGTTTACAACCCCATTACGCTCCAGGTCATTGGTTTCAACACCTATTAAAGCTAATCTACCAGACCTTGATTTAGCACACACACTTTAATTCATTTAATCTCGCAGTTTTTCCCACATAAGGCATGATCGAGACCAAAAGGAAAGTCATGTGAATAAAAATGACAAAAATTATCTGAAATAGGCTTGGTCTTGATTTTATTTGCTACAAACAAAAGTGCATTTGGGATTCATGGTTGTATACATTTTAAACATAAACTTTGGCTTTTAATTGAATGGTCAGACATATGACAATTAGCTCTGGTTAAAATTTTGTAGTGTGTATAGATTTATGAAACACACTGTGAGAAAAATAAAATAATTAATAATAAAATAATATTCATTAGTGATTTGGTTAAAAAACTAGGCCTGTGCTGTCGTCCCCGACAACAATGTGTATATCGGCGAAACGGCCCCATACGTCTGCCCCATACGTCTGCCCCATACGTCTGCTACAACTGTCACCAACGGGCACCTTAATCACTTTTTTGATTTGTCTGGATGTTTGTGAAGAATGTTTTT
>JAVQKC010209585.1:0-11628 GCA_036025475.1 Philypnodon macrostomus | reverse complement strand
GGGCTCACTGCAGCAACATGGAGCTTAAATGTGTTTAGAGCTTAGTGTAAAACTAAGACCATAAAGAGAGGAGTGTTTGAGCTCACAGCAGTTACAGAAAGTCTCTTTTATCACAGCTGTCTCTTGTTCTCATCTGGGTCTCTCTGACTCTGTGTCTTTTCTGATGTACACTTTTATATTCAAACACTCTTCATACTCCTGGGATCCGGGGCTTCTCCCGGGCTTTGAGTACGTACAGATCGGGCCTTTTTCAGCTTCATCTACAGTGCTATTGTATGTATGTTTATTTAGTTTAACCTTCTGTCTTTAACCATTGCCCAGTTGTTGTTTTATAATTCAATGACAACAGATAGCATTTTGGTTGCTGCAAAAATGTTCAATATTTGTGTCTACACGATTTCTAGAGTCTAGACTCAGGAGCGGGCAAACCTTTCGACTCAAAGTCCACATGGGATTTAAAAATGTGGGGATGTGGGGAAAATGGGGAGTTAACTGGTTACTGCAGGGTATAACAACGTGAGTGAGAAATTGGCAATATTTTATCATGAAAATTCTTGGCGGGCCGGATTAAAAAACCTTAAGGGCCGCATGTGGCCCCCAGGCCGCAGTTTGCCCGCCCCCGGTCTAATGTAGACCGCAGTAGAGATGGAGGTCCCTTTTATACAGTAATTGGTAAAGCTTTATGTTTTGGCTCAGTTATAACCTGGTGTCACCAGGAAATACCTCCTGTTTGTCATATTAGTGTCACAACAAATATTATTATATTGAAGATTGTTCTATAAAAATACCCTTGTGTTTTATGTTTGGTGGTGTTTATGTCATTAATAAAAATGGAATCAGGACGTCACATGGGACTGCTCCTCCTCTGTTTGGTGGAAACATGACCCTCCTCAAGAACCAGAATATACACATGTTTATGTGTATATTCAAAATAATGACCGGGCAGGGATTCGATCCGGAAACCTTATGGCAACCCACTTTTACACACTACACCACTACCACCGACCTACACAGTACATGTCTGTGTGTTTGTATGTCCTGGTTCTCGGGGAGCGTTAGAAATCAAAGAAATACACATTTAATAGAACCACACACAGTGACCAGGGTATTCACTATTGTTAAATCGTGTAAGATGTATGTAAAGTTTAACCCAGTAGTTAATTGTTGAATCTTCCTCCTCTCTCTGGTGTTTGCTTTAGTTCTCGGACTCAGACTCGAAGAAGACGACGCCGCTCACAGTCCGAGTCCTCCGAGTCCTCCACAGAAAACAGGTGAGTCTATGGGGGACAGCCCTCTCAGTTCATGGCTAATCTGTTTCAGTCTAAGAGTGGAAGACCTGATCGGGACGTTCCATCGGGTGACACATGGGATATGTCAGAGTTCACTCTGGATGAAGGCGTGCTTTATCTGTCATTATACAAGATCTACATGGAACTGTGTCGAATAGATGGGTCCTAAACTCATCAGACAAAATGGCATCTTGGGCACTTAGGGCAGCAGTGGTGCAGTGGGTAGGTGCTCGCCCTTCAACCAGAGGGTCGGTGGTTCGAGTCCCCGTCCAAGCACACGCTGTCGTTGTGTCCCTGGACAAGACACTTAACCCGCATTGCCAATGAATGAATGTATGAATGAATGAATGTGGTGGTGGTTGGAGGGGCTGTAGGTACAGACTGGCAGCTGTGGCTACACAAAGTAGCTTACCACCACCGGGTGTGACTGTGGAGTGAATGAATAATGTAATGTAAAGCGTCTTTGAGTCTTGAGAAAAGCACTTTATAAAACGAATGCATTATTATTATCATTATTATTATCATTATTATTATTATTATTATTGTGCAGTTTCTATACCACTGCAAGAATTTGAAAAAACTAAAAAAACTTTGCAATTGTATGATAAAAATGTCTTTGTGTCTCAAAGGGGAATCCAGGTCTCCTGAAGTAAAAGATCCCTAGTTTCAGTCCTCATCTCAAACAAGTCGCTGTGAACTCTAAAAGCTTTAGTCAGTGTCAAACGTATTATGCCCTCTGCATAAACTTAAACTTAAAACATGGTGTGTGGAATATTCATTTATTTGAGTAATCTCTCAATTCAATTGTGACTTTTATCTTAAAGAAAAACAGAAATTAATTTAAAATAGTTGCAACCGTAGACAAAAATAACTGTACTGTAAAAGTGAAACACGTACATTCCTGATAAATGTTCCATGCAAACAATGCCTCAATAAAAAGAGCCTCCATAACTCTTGCTCTATCCACTCTTTTGTTTCCCTTTATTTCAATGAGAGCACAATTAATAAGGAAATGGACGTACATACCATTGGGGAACCTTCACAACAGTGGCCTTCTTTTGTCAATGGCTGTATTGAATTTCCTTGCAGGGCCACTGGGCCATATTGAAGGGCCATCTCCAGTATCGCTTCTGCCACAACCACCACCATTTCTCTATTGCTTACTCCTTTCTCTTTCTTATCCACACGGTCTCATGGGCTAATCTGTGCACAGTAACATTTGATCTCCTCCGGCCCCCACTCAGCTATGAATGCAGACTTTACAATACTCCATATCGATTTGCTGGGCTGAAATCACTAGTTACTGTGCACGCTCGGTTTGTTTGGTGACAAATCCAAAGGAATCGCAAAAAGGAGGTCAAAGCACATCTTGACCATAATTGTCTCAGTGACTCAATGCTATCAGTTCTTTTTGTTTGCGTGCATTGAAATTCAACACCATGACTGAAGATTTGAACGAAAAAGCCCAGCTGATCAAAAGATACAATTCTTTCAGCCTTTTTGTCTTTCAATTATTTATTGAACAAAGGTGCTTAAAGGTGACTTAATATGCTAACACATTTATCCTGAGCTTTCTACCATGTTATTATATATTCTTCTAATAGATTTTTATTGATTTTTATTTAAGTTATCCTGTATACTGAGGCACTGACCATCTCAGGAGCCAAAAACACTATTTAACCTTTCTATGTAGACTGGTGTTGACATACATTCTATTGTTGACTGTAGTGAAGTGGATGTTGCTAACAAAGAAAAACAGGACTTTTAATGTGCATGCACCAAAACACACACAGAAACCAACAGCTCCCAAAAGGAATATAGCTTTTTTATAAATTATAGGTATTTAATACATGCAATTGAACAAAAATAATGTAAAAATCTAGAAAAGAAAAGGCATAACATGGGCATATATTATCTGTTTATCTTTTATGCCCATGCCCCCAGCTGCTTACAAAGTACCCAGCAACAATGAAAAAACACAATTCACCTGCTCAACAAAGAACACTAATCCCTTATTTACTAGTGATACACAAGGAACCCGGAGGTGTCTCATTGCGCTGTAAAAATGAAAATAAATTTGATGCACTGTTGTTAGAGATTGGTGAAAAAAAACACACAAAGGACCCACACTCTTCATGTTTGATACACAGTGATGAAACGGCATGTCATTTTGGGTGAAGGAGGTATTCACAAAAGCTACTGAGAGCTCCACCTGAAACAAGATCCACATAGCTCAATGTGACCACACAATGCCAAAAACACAAAAAGCTAATCAATAATCGTACTGTGGAGCGATCTAAATGGCAATGACTTGATTTATGGAGCTCATTTTTAAATTATAACCGAGCCAAAAAGATTATGTCATATCACAAGAATATTTTTTTGGGTTGATCTCTTGGCAGAAAAACTCAAAACATAAATGGTGGTATTTTTGATTACATTTTTGAGAAAAACTCAACAATGGGCTAAGGAAGAAATCTATTTATATTATAACTAACAATACTAACTATACCCACATCTGGGGTCTGTAATTCAACAAATGTTTGGTTTTAGGCCATTTTTTTCCCGTGGCTCCCCAATATTCACCATTTACTGGATACTGCATACTGCATATAACTTGAATTATTACATGGTGGGTTGCTCTCTCAGCTTTGAATGCTGATCTAATTGCTAAAATGCTAATTACAGTGTGACTAGTGGACCAAAACAAATTCTACATTCGCTACAATCTATAGACAAATTAATAATTGTATGAAACCAATTGTGTAATACATGCACATTACAAAAGTACAGCAATTAAAAAGCTGCCCACAATATTAGATATACATATACATTTTAATCATCTAAAGGGGAACAATCATTCCCATTGTGTTCTGCATAGTCAGGTTCCTGATTGCTCTCCAGGCAACCATTATGACCAACTCATACATAAACCAATTTCAACATTATTTCAGTTTATTTTGTCGGAAACCATGGAATAATTAGCAAAATGCCTACGATCTGGCCTCAAGGTTGTATTGTAATCATACCAGCAGTAACAATTTATCATGTATACATGGGAGGGTGCTCAGCTCACTTCACTCACGTCCCAGTCATGCATTTGTGGTTGAATAGCTATAGAAGGTGCAATGCCCTGATAGATTTGCATGTAAGGGACTATCTTATATGGCAGCTCCTGTATCACCAGAATGCAAATGTGTCACTTGTAAGCTCCAGGGACATGTAGGATTGATTTTATAGGAAGGAGATGAAAAGCATATGTTAGCTTTATGCATCACCCAGTACAGCTGAGAGACAAAAAACAGTATTTTATGTACAAGCCAATTCCATAAAACTCATTTCCAATTTGCTGTAGTCTCTTATGGTCTATTCAACTTAAATGGAGTTCCTGGCCCCCTGCAGTAATTTCTATACAGGATCAAAGGCCCAAAGAGAAATACAATCCAATGCCAATAATAGACGTAAATATACATAATTGCCAATTGAATTACAAATATGTGTTCATTTGTATTATCTACATTACAATATTGAACATGCTGCTGCCATCAAATAAAAATAAAACATGATATCTGTGAATACAATATGCTTTTAATAGACAACTAGCTAATTCATTTTTGTACATTGGCTATATCATTTCCCTTTCTGTGAACACACCAAATTACAACTAACCCCAAGTGTACGACATGAAAAACCCTATGGCCCCATCCACCTTCATTTCTGCCCTGAGAATATACTCTCCTCAGCCTCCTCTTCTTCAGGCACATGCATGGAGGCCGCTCTCGTACACGCTCACATTATGCAGCCTAATGTAAACTAACATCCACTGCCACTTGACCTCGCTGTCAATATCTGTCCTCATTAAACACAGCTCAGCCATCTGCAAGTCCACTTTAAACGGCGGCGTTCAGCATTTGCCCAATTGTAATATGCAACCCAATGAAGAGCATAATTCAAGTATTTGGAAAAGATATACAATGGACTCGGGGCGGACACCTATAAAACATGTAGAGGCATTTAACCCTAGCCCGCAATTCTTAATGTTGCCATCATTCATTTGTCAAAAGGTTTAGAGATCTGACAGCAATTTGGCAATGACTACGAATGCAATGGGCAGCAAAGGGCAGTGTTTTTATTCGGCCGTATCAAGCAGCTATCGATTTTTCACTCATTACTGAAGAACGTAAAAAGAGAAGCGGGCTTTCGGAGCACTCTGCCAACCGGACCCACAACATTGCACCGGCTTTATCAAATGCAAAGATACTGCAGTTTGAAAGTAGTAGAAGATTTTAAAAAAGGACCCCATTATGCTGACCTGTTGTTTTTTTTTTTACTTTATAGCATGTTGGTCTGTTTACATACAACATACAACTCATCAAAAACATAGTTACATTAGTCAAGCATTTCTCAGCAATCTGGTGTGCTGACTTCTCAGGAGCTAAAAGCAAGTGGTTTCACTTTCACTTCTATACAGATAGGGGAAGAAACGCCACCTCGATATTACTTTTTTCTAAATATACTATATACTAAATGGCCGGCAAGGGGAAAGAGGGCCTTAAAGCCACATGTACTTTTTCAGAGAGAGAGAGAGACGGTGGCTTATTTTTTTATCTAAAAGTAAACAAAATGAATTAACAAAGCAAGACATACATGAAATGTGTGTTTTCTTCACACTGAAATTCAATTACTCCCAAAGAAGGTTTCCTGTCTGCAGAACTGACAACCAAAGGATCCAAGCATTGAGAAAGTTTTTAAAAGTAAAGTCATTTTTTCTACCATTATCTGTGCTTTGGAAAAAGCCTATGGAGCAAAATATAATCCATTCCTTCTCACAAGTGTGGTAAAATACACTATAAAAGCTTTTGAATCAAGTCATTTTTTACTCTGAGAAAGCAGTTTTGAGGTGCAACCCAAAGTGCTGCTGAAGCTGTGAATTTCCACCGCCTTTTACATTCCTTTGATTTCAATACACCCGTCTATTGGTAATAAATGTATGTTGTGCTGTGTGCAACCTTGCTACAATGTTTAATGTGCCAGGATGTTGTGCATGCTCTATTCAATCCCAATGAGCCTTTTCGTGATGTTCAGCAAGTACAAAAACGACCACAAGCGAAAAGGCAAGGTTTTAATTAGCTATTCTGTGAAATGAGAAAACACAATCAATCTAAAATGAAAAAAATAAATAATAATAAATACACATGAGCATTCACTAAATTCTCTGCATTTTCTGTGAGTCCGTTTGTTGTACCTCACTAAGCTCACACATTCTCACAATATGTTAATGTATAAAGTATATGAACAGGGGTTGAATGCAATTAGTGAAATTGGTAGGCGTGGATGGGGGGAGACGTACAGGAGTTCAGATGAGGTAATGCAAAGTATAGTGAAGATAAAAAACCACTCCATTATGACAATATTGGAAAAACCTGCATGATCTTTTTTTTTCATGTGTTGTACTGTGATAATCATACGACTGGTGATATCGGAATATGCTTTTTGACAGTACCTTTGAATTTAAATTTTGTGGATTTACTAGTCAAAATCAAAACTTAATTAAACTAGTAGATCAAGACGAAATTAAAGATTTTTTGTATTTTATTATTTTTTTTGGCATTAAACACATTATTATTTTTAATCACAATTTTGGGAGTGTTTGCAGATTTAGTGATAGTGATATATTTGCCAGCCCTATAGTTTATTGGGCATTGAAGTCATTATTTTGCTGACAGATGTCTACATATACATCTCAGCCGTATGCTTTCACCGCCTAATCCTTCCCTACTTACAAAACAAAAACATCAACTTAATTATAAAGTCACTGCTCTGAAACACATTGTCAAACCTCATTTTCTTGATGAAATGTCTGCGCTAATGCATACATAATTTACCTCAGCCTTTAAAAACACATGCCTCGCCATTATGCCACTACAAATGAATGATTGACATCCACCCACTCCAAAATAAGCTACTCATTTTTAATACTTCAAGAAGAGGCATAATCACGCACCGGTCCATGCCTTGGCGAGCCTGACAAAAAATACATAAATAAATAAAAATTCCGCTCTCTTTGAAATAGAAGCTCGCATAAATCATTTGTTTAATTAATTATGCAAATTAGGCCAATCCGAGGATGCTGTATGTGGATGAAGTCAGCGCCCTGGCACAAGGAGATTAATTAAGGGAATCACGAACAGGCAAGACTGATAGTAAGAGTTTGTTGCCCTTGTTTGGTGGATATGGAAAGCCTAATATATCACCTACCTGATGCTTGTGAACATAAGGTGTCTATGAGGTGGCCAACTTCTCCGTAGCGTGGAAGGATGGTTATTATGAATGATGGGGAGGGGATCTCATGCTGTGTGGGCCTGTCTCTGCAATGTATCTTTCGGACTGTGCCCTTTTACCTGGAGTTACCCGAGGGCCGCCAAGTATACACTTACCATATGTTCACTAATATTAGCCAATTTTTTTTCATTTTGCAGGACAGAAAGTATTCATTTATAGGGTAATAAATCCACACCAGTAAAAATGGGTTTACATTTCTATTGAGCCATAAATCTGTATCAGACTTTTGGGACACCTGTTAGGGAACTTAGCTGGTTACAGTTCCTATTTGCGTCAATCATTTAGTTACATTTCTAAGGGGTAATAGAAAGTTCAACAATGGGAAAGCTTGAGTAGATACAATACACGATACAACGCATGAGCCACTTTATTAGGTACACCAGTTCAATAACACTTCAAGATAAATAGCCAGTCACATAGCAGCATGTGACGAAGTGAGTCTTTACCAGTCACACATTTAACATCTCCAGCTAATACGTTTGCACATACTATCCCGGGTTTGTTTGTGTTTGCCCTATGAGTTATCATTTAAACATTAACATTTCTACAGGTGCAAATCACACATACACGTTACAGTTTATTGGTTCAGAACTTGCTTTATTTGTGAATTTTGATTGATACTTGATGGGTTTAGTTTGCTACTTACCTAGTCCTTTGTTTGACCTGAAATGTTTGGGGAGGGGCCGCCCTGAAAGGTTGATGACGTCGTCGATTGCATCATCAGACCGAACCATTGTTGAACTGTATTTTCCTTGTTTAATTATATGTTTGTGTTTCCATTTAGTGGTAAATGGTAATGGTGTGTGCTGGCCAGCTGATATAAAGGCAGTTATGTGCTGTGATACCGTCTGATGGTGGCACTGTAAATAAATGTACACTGTTGAAAATGTGAATTTGCCTCTTCTGCTGATCTCTACCATCTCCCTTACCACTTGGAGTCGCACCGTCTTACAAGCAACCGTATGCATTTTGTCCTTAGACATGTTCATGACAAACCTGCTGAAGTTCAAACTGAACACCAGAATGCATATTAAAGGTGTGCGTCATCATCAGTTTACAATTACAGATAGATGAGATAACTATGGTGTCTAGGCATGGTCATAGTATTTCAGACATTTTGTGTTGGTACTCACTCACTGGTACTCGGATATACGCTTTACTTTACTTATTTTCTAGACCAGTGACAGCAGCTGTGATGGAACCATTTTATGATCTCATCTGACTAGCTTTATTTACAAAAGGAAGCAGACCATAGGCACAAACAAAAAACTTTGACTGGTTTTTCTTAACATACTATACGGGTGGCAGTGGCGCAGTGGGTAGGCGCTCGTCCTTCAACCAGAGGGTCGGTGGTTCGAGTCCCCATCCGAGCGCATACTGTCGTTGTGTCCTTGGGCAAGACACTTATGAATGAATGTGGTTGTGTGATTGGTGTGTGGTGGTGGTCAGAGGGGCCGTAGGCGCAAACTGGCAGCCACGCTTCTGTCAGTGTGGAGTGAATGAATAATGTAATGTAAAGTGTCTTTGAGTGTTGAGAAAAGCGCTATATAAAACTAATGCATTATTATTATTAATATAGTTTTTCCCTGCAATTATGGGCCTTTGGGATGTACACTCACCGTTTAGTTTGTTTAATTTAGAATCACAAATATTTTTCAACAAATGCACATCTTTTTACCCCTAAAGAACGTACGGAGGGAGCATACAGACTCCACCAAGACTTGCTGGGAGACGGGAGGCATATTTTTCTGTTGTGTTGGTTCATCAGTGTGCATTTTTTGTGTCGTCTAATGCATTCTAGCGTGCCTGTATAGACTAAAGGGACTATAGATTACCATTCTGAAGTAGGCCACCAACCCCATGAGGACCCTCTGCTAACACACACAATGACACACTCCCTCTACAACATTAACGCGCCCCAGCTGCAGTACATCTCACTGGAACATCTGGTCCTGTCTGCTCACAGCTACAGGAGGAGACGCAGTGTCAAACGATGCTTTATTCCTTAAGAAAACTGCCAAACTGTTTACATACTATGTCAAGCTTTATTTGTGGTGTTCAAAGGGGAGTAGCTTCTCGTAAGTTAACCAAATGTTTGACATCAGTGGTAGTCAAGCAGAAAGCCTTGACAGTTGATTTAGACTGTTTACTAAGGAATGCTCATTGTTATACCTTGTGTTTGTTTTCTGATGCCTCCTCCCATGTGTGAAGGATTAATACGACAAACATCCCATGGAGCCAAATGATGAACAATATGTATAGTGTAGCGTAATCTATCCAACTAACTATGTGCCTTAGGTGACATACATTACAGACAAATGCTGGTTTGTCGCGGGGCTTACACATTCACTCTCACATTCATTCACTATGGGCTATTTAAATCATTTAAATCCAAGTAATTAACCAACAATTCTTTGAAAGATGAGGATAAACAGCAGGAATACGAGAACCTATGGTAACACAAGGATGACATGCGGACTCCATACAAAGAAACCTGAAGCTTTCAGTTGATGGTTAACTCCTATTCTTCACCAGAAGCCATTATGACTGCGCTGTTTGTTTGACTGATGTCACGGTTTCCCATGTGATCAATGATAGTTTATTGAAGTATGACTAACAAACCTAAATGATTGATTCCTAAGCCTCCATGTGTTTTTACATGCTTCGCCCCATTAACTACAAATCACTCGAGCTAGCTTTCTTGAATGGTCCATTTTGTATTTTTTCCTACAATGATTTTTTCCCCACTCCTCCTCCATCCTACAGAGATGTAAATGAACGCGGTGGCAGCATTGCGGACAGGAAAGCACTATCATCAATCTACGAAACTAACAGTTTTGAAAAATTGAAGTTGCTAATGTGAATCCATGACGTTGGTGGTAAATGAGCTAAAACAAGCCAAACACAACCTGCACACGTCTCAGGCCAATTTCTCAAACTAATGTATGTACGTCTATGTGTTTTTATCAATTCCGCCCCCGTGACACTTTGTAATTGGCCGTGGCCGTGTGTTCTATCGTTAGTGTTTGTCTAGCCGATGGGATATCAATTTGCATCTAACCTAATCTCAGACATTCCTTGATGTTTTTTTTGTAGACAATAGATTTCCATTAGGAGCACTGTGTAGACTTTAGTTAAAAAAGTCATCATGCCTTCGGACAAGCTTTTTAAAGTGGGCCGTGTAAATATGGATCACAGACCTGAATGGCAAAAGAGATCCACTTCACTTTAGAGTCAATACAAATCAAACACAAGGTCAAAAAGGTCCAAATAATGACTTCCAATAATGCCTCACAAAGAAATCTTTCAATAGATTTTTTTAGCAAAGTGGTGGGTGAATGTTAACCATATTTTCTCTCAGCAAAACGATGGGTTCAATCCTTGGGCTGACTATGATCTTTCTGTGTGGACTAAAGTTTGCATGTTCGACAAGAATTGGTGACTCTAAATTGCACTAGTATTGGTAAACTACATTTTGTAATTGCATCTTATAGTCACTGCTATAAAGGCTAGCAGTGAAATACTCTACTTACACCTTATTTAAATCCTACCTGCACCTTTGTATTTTTCTTTTTTATTAAATGTTTATTATATTTTTACTTATCTCTTTTTTGCACACTTTTTTCTTACCATGTACTATTATTGCATGGTACTAGTACTTCATGACTTAGCGAGTCTAACGGTTCTTCCGATCCAAAGCATTTCATTGAATTTTTTGACCCTGTGTTGAATGTGCATTTGACAAATAAACTTGTTTGAAACCATCCATTTTCTTCCGCTTGTCCGAAACCGGGTCCCGGAGGCAGCAGTCTAAGCAGGGAACTCCCGCCTTTGACCACCGCCTGATCCACATTGCACCATGGTACCTCTCGCGGGTGGTGGGTCCACGGGAGGGCCTGACAGTGTGTGCACGGGCGGGGACTCGAACCACCGACCCTCCGGTTGAAGGGCGAGCATCTACCCACTGCACCACCGCTGCGGCCAGGTTTGAAACCTT
>JAVQKC010209578.1:0-13666 GCA_036025475.1 Philypnodon macrostomus | reverse complement strand
GGGTGGGGGTGTCGCGTTGGGGGGTAGGGGTTTTGGGGTATGGGGTTCGCGGTTCGGGGTATGGGGTTTGGGGTTAGGGGTGGTAATTGGTTTTTTAACATAGTATTTCCATATTATTACCAAAGTGCTATTTTAGCCATTGTAGAATGCCTGTTCCTCTTGGGCGTTGAGAATCTTCACTAAATAGGCTCAGAATGATATAGACTTTTGTGCAGTTTTTGCTTGTTACTAGCAGTACATACCGAGGAAGAGTAGTACCAGGATCCAGTAGGCCCAGAAGATCAGGAGGAAGAGGAGGGTGAGGAAGGGCAGCAGAGCCAACAGCGGCAGACACAAGAACACTTTCCCCGCCACGTGAAACAGGGCGATGGTGAGGGCCACACGTTTACGCATGAACAACATCAGGAGCAACAGGACCAGCTGAAAATAAGACAAATAAGAGACATATAAATGAGTCTTCTTCAAATGATGAGGAGGAGGGTTAGAATAAACCAAAGACACATTTGCATTAGACCATTCACACTATATACATATTCAAATGTACAATGTCTACAAAGTTGCTTCTAAAGAAAATGCAATTGTTTGGTTGTAGGCTATTTGTTATATTTTTATTAATTAAAATCTGATGGGTATTTTTCTTACAGTAAAGACTGTGGCAGCCGCGGCATAAACGAGCAGTGCCTGGTTCTTGGTCACCACTTCCTTGGTAAAACTGTTGCCTTGGTTACTGTCACCACGGGGCCTGACAGTTGTTGTTGTGGTGTTGTTTCCATGGAGACGGTGGTCGATGTACAGCCACCAGAGGACACCGGTGCCCGCTACAGGACGAGAGGGGACATAATATAACTTAACCAGGGATGAAAATAGACACTTTAAAATGTGAAAAAAGTAGGATTTATGGTGAGCTATAGAATAATTCTGAGCATACAATGAAAAAACTATTGTGGTCATCAACATTTCTGTAAGTACGGATCCAGTAAAACTATTTTGCCACCAGTCAAAAGTCTAATTGTATACTAATGTGTACATTAAATAAAGGTAGATTCACTAATGTTCCCTAACCAGGCTCTGACATTACCTACATGGAGCAGAGTGGTTGGCATTTGTTAAAACTATCTTAATCTGCAAAGGCTCCATTGAAATTGTATTATGGTCTTGCCGCCAGTTGCTTCTTTCCAGAATTTAGAACTTTCTGTTTACAAACTATGAAAGGGAATATACATATATATGTTTATCGAGTAGTTTACCACGTTTTTCTGACAATACAGCTGCATTGCTGTAATTTGCATCTCTGGAAATAAAAAAATATTTTTTACCTAAAGATCCGAGGACCACGAGGCCGGTGAGGACCCAGACCAGAACAGCAGAGATGTACCGAATGATGAGCATCAGCAGCATCGACAGGACTGAAATAACAGAAGTGAAAAGTGCATTCAGAAACTACACAAAAACAATAAATTCACTACTGCACACCACAGCACATACACACACCAGCAGCATCCACAGCACTGACAGAGGAGACAGAGAAGTCACAATCATTACTCAACTATCAGAGCTATAAAGTTGAGATTTTTTCCATTCTTTTCTGGTTAGATGTTTATACTATAGCTGTAAATAGATATGTTTTATCTGCTGTTTAGTAGTAATGTAATGTATTTGAGCAAAAGCAATTACTCAGTCAAAAGTAACATAACAGCTGCGATCTGAGAAGAAAATGAGACATTGAGACCCTCTGTGGGCTGTATTATAAGGGTTTTTGTTTTAGAGTGCAGGGACAATCACATGCTTCCACAGTACAGGGGTGCTCCGATTGTTTGAAACATTGTGTATTTATCAAGAACTATAATCTATCAGGAATAATTTGAGACAACTTCCGACCGCTGCTCATTATTCTGATACTTTAAACTAAAATGAAGTTAAAGTTCTGACCGAGGGCAAGGAAGCACAGTCCGATGATAACGTCTCGACTAGCGGAGACTCCGGCGATCAGACGATGAAGAACGCTGTCATCGCCAACAAACGTCACCACGGCAACGGCCAGGCGGGCGTAACATGACACCTGCACAGGTGAGCAGCGCCGGAACAGGGGGAGGGGCTTACTGCGGGAGGAGATATATACACAAATTTAACGAGGAAGCATATTTTAGTATTGAATCGTTCTCAAGCAAAAGTAAAGCCTGCTGTCATCTTTTAAATAGAACTAGAACACTGCTCCTTACAATTGTTTGACCAAATCTACCTGAGAAAATGTTTGGACAAAACTAGGACTAATCAGGATTAAACAAGGACTAAACCAAAACTAAACCCAGACTAAACCAGGTATAAATGAAAGCAAACCAAAACTTGAATTCTACTACTACTAGAAAGAGCCCGAGTACCACCAGCTGTATCTGTACCATAGTTTGAGAACCACTGTCTATATACAGTATGTCCCTCTGCTAAATTGTGATATGCTGTGATTTTTATTTTTTTTCCCATTTAATTGTGAAAAAATCTTGAAAGCAAAGTTAAACACTGACCTGGGAAGTACTGGCAGTTTGGGACATCTGTCGACCCTCTCTGGAAGTGAAGGGTATTTATGAGGTGGCATTTCATATGAGCACAACTCTGAAACTGCACCAGAGAAGACAGTGAGTATAAAAACCGCCAAAATGACAGGGTAATGTTGGATTAAGCTGTACAATATATGATAAAATGCTCGTTAACACAATATCAGCAAGCACAACACTGTCTTCAATCTGTGTATATATATATATATATATATATATATATATATATATATATATATAAAAAGCCAAATTTTAGTCATGATTTTCTTAATTTAGTCCTACTTTGGCCTCTTTGGAACTAGTTCTGCTTAATTGAACTTGCATCATAATATCAATATCACATTATTCAGCATGGTTATCGGATATATTTTTCGGATATTGTGCAACCCGATGTTGAATGATGGAGCTTACAGTTGTTCTTGGCAAAAGTCCATAAATCTTCATAGGTCTTGAGTTCTTTTCCCGGACACAGAGATACGCAGAGAGCCATGGACCGGATTCTCCTCTGCACCAGGTCTATGTTACAGGGGTCTAAAAAGAATACAAATCTGGACAGGAAAGGATAAAATCAAGTAAAAGCATTGTTTAAAATAGTCATCCAAATGAGTATGTGGCAAAGTAAATATAACTGAGTAACTGTAACTAATTTCTACCCACCTCTGGCTAAGCTGGGCACAACCTGGACAATGGCCAGTGAGTAGGACAGCCATTCATTCATTATGTGCTACTTAGATTCTCTAGTTCACCTGCATGTTGTGGATAGATTGGCCACTGGATGAGGGTCTGATGTGTAAAACATGATAGAATAGTGTCTAAGTCAAGTGTATATATAAATGTTTTATGAGTAAAAATGTATCGTCTGGTCCTGTTCTATGATGTAAAGTAGGTGTGATATTTATAATTTTTCTAAGTCCCGCCCTCATCCTAAAAAGCACTAGTGTCGACTTGAGTTAGCCAATAGTGTTTGAGTTTCTGACTTCAAGGTACATAGAGGAAGCGAGGGGGAGGGATCTAGAGATGTTATACCTTTTCCCTTGCTGACTGACTATCTTTTTAATCTAGTTCATCCTTGAATTATTACCCCTGTGTTGCCTTCAGGTCAAGTAAGTAATGACAAAGCATTGACTCAGTTTACTTAAGTAGATCAGTCCAACTAGAAAAATGTGCATTCAATTCCCATGGACTATTTCACATTGATACCAATAAAGAAATCTCTAATACAAACTAGTATGTGTGGATTAAAGCTGAAAAAAATAGAGCATCTCGAAAACTGAAATAGTTCACAGCACGATGTAAGGAGAACATATGACTTTTTTCAGAGTAGTTTTACTTCTACTTGTACTTATAAAATGACGATGATAAATGACTTAATGCTGAGGCTGTCAGTAAACGTCATGCTCTTGAGCTCTGTGTGAATCAGCAGCTGGTACAGCCTCTCACTGCTCCACTCATCTCTGTGTGACTCAATGGTACTGACTGTATTCCTCAACACCATCACATCAGCACAAGAATGTCTATCTACACAAAGGGGAAAGCATTGCATAGTCATTTTAACCTTGATTAAACTGATTGGACTATATCACACACATTTTTAGATTTGGCTCGCTTTGAAAAGTGTTTGGATACCCCCGGTCACTCATGTACACTATTTCCTGCTTCCTGAAAACTGATCTGATCTGAAGATGATGTAAAGTAAGTCATCTGACATAACTGATATTTTACTTTAGCGCCTAAATCACAAATTTGGGCTACCGCTTTACCAATGCTAGTCAAGTTTTTGAGTGGTGTGGTAGCACAAACTTTGATTTGATGTTGCAGTAGTGGCCAGGAGAGGGAATTCAAACTCAACTCCTATTGGCCTAGCATTTTTTAACAATTTCTTATTTTAAGAGTACATCTTTAAGCCAGTATAACACCCTGTGCACCGTTTCTTTATTGTGTGCATCTTTTAACATGAGCACCAGGGTTTAACACATGGTTTAGACTCACCTCCGGTCAGTATGGTCCAGTCCACTCAGCTGGACTCCCTCTAGTCTCTCATTGCGATGTCCACAAGTGTTTCCAAAACTGTCGTATCCAAAGAGCAGACGAGCAGCGCCCCCTGAGGCCACCGTGAACCCACAGAGCCCACCCTGTAACAAAATATAGAAATATTGAACATAGTTATTGAATAGTGAATGTGAGGGTTTGATTGACAGGTGTATGGTTGATTGACTGGTGTATGTTGGATTGACAGGTGTGTGCTTGATTGACAGGTGTGTGCTTGATTGACAGGTGAGTGCTTGATTGACAGTGAGTGTTTTGGCAGGTATGGGCGGGACTAAGTTACCATGCCAACACAGAAGGCAGTGAAGAGCAGGAACCAGGGCAGGTCTGTGCAGCTGCGGTCCTCCAGGGGGCGCCACTCTCGCTTAGGCCTCTGTCAAAAAATAAAATATATGATTATTATGTGAATACGATACGATATTACGATACTGAAGGCAATATATTGTGTTTTTCAGATTGCTCATAGTGAATAAATTCTCAAGCAAATCACAAACCATTTACTGACTCTGACTCTGAACAAGGACAAAAGCATTACTCAACTGGGACTAAACTAAATCTTAACCAGGTCTAAACTAAGACTAAACCAGGACTAAGTAAACAAGGTATAAACCAGGTCTAAATCAGAAATAACTCTGGGCTAAATCAGGACTATAAAAACTGCATTGGGCCCCCTTCATTAACGATTTCATCAGCTGCTCTTTCTTTGGTTCTAGATGTAGTACTGACTTTAGAAAACAAGCTTGTGCACAGGATCCTACTATCATCAAAGGACAGCCTGTTGAGTGAGTGGAAGTTACAAATATAGAGAACATTCATTGATTATGATCTAAGCTTCACAGACAACCGTGAGGCAGTGTGTGGAAAAAGGTCTTCAGCGTTTGTCGTGCCTTAGTTTGTAAAGTGGGATAGTAAGATTGCCAACCCAACTGAGCTCTATTCCACACAGCTCCAGCGTAAGGCCAGCTCTATTCTTCTGGACGGCTCACATCCACTGCAGATATGTAGCCCCTAAGGGTAGGACCAAGCGATACAGAGACAGCTTTCTAACTGCAGCCATTGCAAACTATTGAACAGTATTGGACACTGATGAGCACCGAGGACCCTTGTATGAATAGTGAAGTTGTTTAGATTAACTGTCTATTAAAATGTACGGAAACCCAGCCTTTAGTCACAAACTTACACCACTGAATAAAATCAGACCAAGACGAGGCAATGATAATGCTGTATGACCAGTGAGACTCATATTATTTTTATGAAACAGAACATAAAAAGTCAATAGATGCCAATTTCTGTGTGTTTTGCTTATTTCTAGGGAACTCTAAGCCCTTACTGGTGACTCCTCAGCTACATGCTCTTGTTTTTTCCCATTCATTTAGTTACTATGTCTGTTTTCACAAATATACACAGGCTAAATAACTGTAATTAAGCTCAATCACTATATTTTATCCCAGATTGCATACACTATTGAAGGTGCAAAGTCTAGAAATGATGGTCAAACTAAAAATTAGACAATGGACTGGTGTTGGCAGACCAAACATTAACACTAAATCCATATATAAATGATTTTATGAGAAATAACAATGCCAAGAAAACTGACCCCTGCACTGTGGTCCCATGGGATTGTGTGTAAATAAGCAGCAAATGAAGTATGTGAAGTACAGCTGGGTTCTTTAGTACACATTTAGAAGTTGTGGGACTAGATTAATCCTCGGTTTTTTACCCATTTTAGCCCCACATAGGCTACGTCTGTTGAGACTGGGACAAGGCGCATACAATTTCAGTCACAAACAGGGACATCATCCTACCAATGTGTCAACAATTATAAATGCACATAATATGATAGCCTATAATACCAAGGAAATTGGCAGATTATCCCTGCTTGATACAATCTACGGTTTGTACCACTGTGAATAAAATAATAGAGCTCCAAGGCAGTGATGCTGAGGAGCTGCCTATGCCTCTCTCCAGCCCCAAACAGCGAACCGAGCCCCGGGAAGGGCCTTGGTTCATCTCCCGGTACAGGACCAGGCCTTTGGGACACTCACAGCCGCTTTACCGAGCAGCTATAACGGACCAGGTGCTGATAATCGGATTATAACGGCTCTATCCAGGGCCCTTCCGCGCGCTCCCGGGCCTGGCTGTGAAGGGCAGGCGGAGGGAGTGCACCGGTACCGGGAGGCGGCTCGGGAGACATCGCAGGGGGGTTCACGTACCTCCGCGCTGCTGCAGCATCCCATTGCAGAGCCACAGCGGGGTCCGGGCTGAGAGCGGCGCAAGGCGGAGGTCCGAGAGCACGAGCGCACACAGGCCGCGAGACTGCTCTTCCTGCGGCCGACCACCCACTGCGCATGCGCCTGAACACCGCGCTGCTGGACCATCTTTACCATCAGTGTGCTGGACGAACACAAAGGAGTGGAGCGTGCAGTACCCGGAGTGACCATTTAATGGAGGTCTACAGGGATTGGCGCTATGGAGCTGAGATCAATTATGACACTTTTTACCCTGAATCGCCCACTTAAATATTAAATAGTATTATACAACTGTAAGTATTGTATGGTGTTTAGGCCATAAAATGACAAATACAATGCAATAACATTTCTTTAACAGCGACAGAAACGAGAGAGGTATCGCAACAAAAAGAAGCAGGGGTGCAGTACCCATAGTGACCGTTTATTGGAAGTTAACGAAAATGAGCGCTATGGAGTTGGGAACAATTAGCCTATGATTTCTTCAATATTAACACGGTTTAAAATTCTATTACAGGACAATAAAACGACATTTCTTTGATAGCAACAGAAACGAGAGAAGCGTCAAAAAAAGGAGCTGGGGTGCAGTACCCAGAGTGACCACTGAATGGAGGTCTGAATGGGATTGGCGTGGTTGAGCTGAAATTAATAATGACCCATTTTTAATTTAAAAAGTCTCACCTTTTCCCCATGTTTGCCAAATTGTTTACTCTTTTTTTTACTCACTAGGCTATTCGTCCAGCTAGGTGCATCTTACAGGAACCTAAGATGCCTAATAAGGGGACTTGGATAAGGTCAACCACTGCTCCTTGGCCCAGTGGCATGGATGGGCAGGGTCAAATGCTAAACATCTTACCTGCTACTTTTACCTGATACTTCCATATAGGCTACTAATCTGATTTGAGTAAAAGATTCCACCTACCCTGTAGTATTTGATCTGGCTGTGGGATCCGGATTGGCGTTTGTATTCCATCCCTCAGTATATTGGTGGTTCAGTTTGTGCCACTCCAGGCTTTTCAAAATAAATGTTATAGATGCTTTGTATTCTCCAAAAGGTCCAGTTTGGCTTGTATGCCCAGTCAAATATCTCCAGCAGAAGCTTCAATGAAGAATGGATAGTGGTTTGTTGGTCTTCTAGGTCCAGAACAAGACTTTGGTTTAGTTCCTCCGATAGTCCACACTTGGTATTGCAGTAGCTGAAATGTTCCTGGCTTCTATGTTTGATTAGGTTCTTGTAATACCATAATAAGGTGCCACAGAGGACCAGCAAAATGGATAATGGCAATGTTTAAGATAGTAGAAGAAGAAGAAGACCACTTTTTTTGGTCAGAAAATACAAACAGATTCCTCACTTTAAGCTGATTGCCTAAAGTTCAGTCACGTCCAAGGCCAAGTTTAGTCCGGTCTAGTGGGTCCATTGATAAAACATGATATAGCACTTTTTGATTCTGGGTTGCATCTTCACTTCTCTGCTACCCCTTTAGATCCAGGTGAAGGTCGTTTTGGTCAGAGGTGGGTAGACTAGCCAATAGTTTTACTGAAGCACTCGAGTACTTCAGTTGTTACTAAAGTAAAAAGTACTCATCCGATTAATTACTAAAATAAGAGTGAAAATTTACGTTAGGTGTAGTTTTGAACTTTGTTGTAATTACATATGATTATGTGTGTATTCCCAACTAAAAGTAAGGCACAAAAAAGCTCTACCTATAACACACAGAGATACAGAAAGTAGTTCTGTACCTTTAAAAGTATACTCCAAGTAAAAAGTGTATTGCAGTAAATCTACTACTAGTGGAATTTGTTCAAAAAGCTCAAGTAAATCTAACTAATTACTACCCACCTCTGGGAAAAACATCAACTTCAGTTTATTACCATGATGCAGTCCACAAATCAGATAATAGATCCTAGAGGTCCGTGGTGGTCATGGCTTGGTAAAAATGAGCAGCAAATGAAGTAGTAAGTAACTAGCTGGTTTCTTTAGTTCAGTTTTAGAGGTTTTTGGCCCAGATTAATCCTTGGTTTTCGCCCATTTTAGTCCACTTCTGGCTCTTATTAGTGCTGTTGTCTTGTGGTGATAACAATACAGTGCAGAGCAGTGTGAAAGCCCAGCGTGGAGCTCTATCAAACACAGAAGGCTTTGTGCTGTTGTTTACTGTGTACCAGTCCCACTCTGTCTCAGCACAACTCACCCCAATGTCTCCTCACCCTTTTACCTCACCCATCTTACAGCAGTGCCCTCTCCCTTAACCCTAGACACCACTGTACACTGTATATTTGACTTACTGAACAAAATCTGGGAAATCAATTGCCTTAAAATAGTCAGTAAAATCTTCAATTAGTTTAAAATAACAATAAATAATACTGTATACGCTGTATGTATGTATTGACCCTTACCCATCTGGAACTGCACCCGAACTCCACTGTACACTGAACTATAAACATTTGACTAATTTAATTAAATCTAGCAAACCAATAGCCTTAAAAAACTCATATTAAATGAGTTTCCAATGTTTCTTCATCCTTTAACCCTCACCCACCTCACAGTCTCCCAACACTACTGTTCTCTCCCTCAATGTTACACCACTGTACACTGTAAAGTTTGGCTTACGGAACAAAATCTGGGAAATCAATTGCCTTAAAATAGTCAGTAAAAGCTTCAATTGACTCACTTCATTTAATCTGGTTTAGACCTAGTGGTTTAGTCTCAGTTTGGACATAGTATAGCCTATTGGCGTGAAAGGTTTAAGAACCACTGTCACTTTACAGTATATGTTGACGTTACTTAAGGCAATCAGTTTCCCTTATTTTTTAGAAGTAAAGTTTTTTACAGTGTTACCAGCTACATTCAGCACTACTCACACTTGTCTCTCACCCTTCTCTGTTCAACACTGTCTCACCACCAGTCTCACCCTCCTCATCCACTAATGTACTAGTCACATTGTGTTGCAATAAAGGTCATCTTCAAGTCGCCTCCCCCATTACTATCCAGACACAGGCAGTGGCTAGTGGCCAACTCTATAGTCAGTTTTTTTTTATCTTCTATTCACTCAAATCTAACAAAATAACTCTTTCAGTACAAAAAAGTAAATATTTTATTTACAAACCAATAAAAATAAATACAATTCTGTCAATGTTTGTCATAAAAACACTAAACTATATTAACTGAAAAAACATAGGCAAATTTTCCAGAATGTATTGTTACTTTTTAATATTGTTTACTTATTTCATAGCTGATTTATTATTTTTTTTATTCATCATTATATTCTGTGCCGTTCTTTTCCAAAATAAAAGTAAAAAAAAGAGAGTGTCCTTCACTTCCTGTTTTTCTTGCTGCCGGCTCCTGGTTGGCTGATGGATGACAGCAGTTTTCCTGGGGGCTTATGGGATTTGTAGGCAGCAGATTTCCTGATTCGAGCTCCCTTCAGAGTTACCACATGAGGGAGCAGTGGAGGGGTCCTCACTGTCACCCCTCCATCTTCAGGGGCCCACAACTTTACCTGGATGACATCATCGGGGTGCGGGGTCACAGCCACCCAACCTGCAGCACAAATAATAGGCACATCATCAGCACAATATTAGGTATGTTATAAGCACTATATTAGATCATTTCAAGGTGCTCTATAATGCAAAATGTACTACTCTGAGCTTTTAACAATGATCTAACGTTGTTTCTACCTCAAACATATATCCAAAGTTGTGTTTTGTTTCATTCTGGAATGTTTGAGTAATTCATTATGTTAAGTTATAGTCCTGAAAACAGACAGACCCTAGAAGTGATGTCATAACTTGAGTCAAACTACGAAGTGTGCCTGCCTGCTCCTGCACTGTCAATAAACCTAGAGAACCCTTGTTGTCACCACCATTCAACAACATATCTGATTGAAGAAGTAAAAAGTGGTTGGACTTTAAATTGTTTGGTCCTGCCTTGAAATAGTAACAGGTGAGACAGATGTCTAATCAGAGTATTTGTCATCAGGTCCAAGGGGGAGCTCCATAAAACAGCTTGTATTAGATAAATATTGTGTTTGATGTTGCAAAACATAAAATGGTAACCTAAATAGACTGTGAAATGTACAAAAAAAGCATAATATAGTATATATCGTTAAAGCCAAAATAACGGATTAAATAAATGAAAGGCTATAAAGTTATGATAAGATTAGCTTTAGTTTTAAACTTTACACAAATTTAGATTTAACAGCTGTTTTATTTATTAGCGCTACATAAACTATAGGCTACTTTTTCCTGGACAGCACATTTCTGTTTTCGTATAATTATGTTGTGAATTGAGGCCCAAGTGGTGCTGTCCATGGTACTGAATTCTTGGTAAACTGAAGCACCTACTCTTTGTGTGGTTTAGTATATGCTTTATTCGCCCATATCTACAGTAAAGTAAAATTTGTCTAGTCTCATATTTTTGCCCTTTGTGAAAATGAAGCGTCCATGCCTGCAGAGGAGATCTTGATGTCTGCTGCTGCTTCTGTGGAACTTTTTCCTTCAAACTGAAGATCCAGCGGAACCAGTTTTGGGAAAGTCTTCATCCTCTCTGCTCCACCCATGGGCACCTGAACACACCAGCATTTACATGTTAAGGCTGCCTTTGCATAACCAAAGTTCTTACGACCAAGAACATACAAACAAAATGTATGTGTTTTTTACATTTTGAGAGAGACGTTGTTTAAGTGTAAACTCACATTTTGGAATAACTTGACAAAATAATAAAAAAATAGATATAAATTTGGGTTTATGATGTTACTTCATTTTTTTTTTACATTCTTATTACATTATAAAGTGGAATATTTATTACACTTTCAAAATGCGGTTCTACAACAAGGCCTTACCCTGAGAAGCCTTTCTCCAGCATGTTTTTCATAAACAGAGTCGGCTTTCTCCACACTACTTATATGGACCGGCACCAGACCAGAGACCAGGACTGAGAACCAGCAGGACTTAGAACCCTGTAACAAAAAATCAAACACAATATTTGTCCATAAAAATGTTAAGGAAACATATGTGAACTTTGGTGAAATTTCATGGATTTCTGAAAGTTAATCCAGGAAACTGATGGCTAGCCTGTTACATTATATTTTCCAATAAATCTTAGAAAAAGTAAAAAATAACCAAAATGTTCTTGTGAGGCTAGTGTAGTTAGCACATTAGTTAGCATTGCAAAAAATGGAACTGAGCTTTGAACCCAAGTCAACCCCATGTCACCATATCAGACAAAGACTTAACATAATAAACGCGGAAGGGAAGGTAGCAAAGACAGACCTGGGTGAAATCAAGCCGAACCAATCCTCCCACAAACAGAGAAGAACCGGTCTTTAGCACAAATGTACGAGGAACTAATGCCTGAACTGGTACCACGGAGAGCACCTCATCTTCTGTTAGCAGCTTCAGTATCTACAGCAAAGACACTCAATCAAAATAAAATCTATAAAAAAATATTTATTCCACTGCAAGTTTTGGATAGATTTGTCTTACATCTTGTTCTTTGATGATTCCTGGAGTGTCGTAAAGCCAGTGTGAGTCTTTCAGTTCATTTGGAGACAGTTCCTCCTTCACTTTGTCTGGAACTAATTCAAAGAAAGTTCAAATACAGTTAAACCATGTCTTAACCGGGACTAAACCAGGTCTACACCCAGTGTTCTCACCTGGTTTGGTCATAAGTCCATCTTCAGTTTCTCCAAAAGCTAAAAGGTCTGGGTCAAACTGGATTTCCTCAGGTTTGGAGCTGGTTTTGAAGGTTCTGCCGACTCGACCTAAAACGCATCAATTTAAGAAGATTGAACAAAATGTATAACAAATAAACAACCCAGTTCGACACTTCGATCTGGCAACTAATATGAATAAAGCTAATAATAATAAAGCTTACAGTATCCCATCTTATCCAGTGTATTTTGGCTCAGCCCTTCCCATACTTCTATTTATCCAATATTTTTGTTTGATCCTTTACTGAAGTCATCTTATTACCTTTATTAAGATTTTATTTAATTTTCATTCTCTCTCCTTCCGTTACTATGTCTTCTCTCTGGGTTCTCCCAACGTCCAAAGACATGCATTGGGAGAATTGGTGAATTCAAATTGACCCCTGGTGAATCAATTTGAGAGTGAATGGTTGTCCGTTTGTGTTTGTCTCCATGTCAGCCCTGCCATTAACTTGGCTGGTGCATCCTGTAATGAGATGGTGCAGTTTTGGACTTACCAACGACATAGCCTTGTCTGCTCAGCTCCCGGAGCCTCTTCTCTTCCTCGGGGCTCACCTCCATGTTAGCCTCCTGCTTCAGTCTCTGCTGTCGCTTCAAAAGCCGGACCGGTGTAGGGTTAAGGATTGGGAACTTCAGCAGGTTCAGAGTAGTGCCTGGGTGGATCACAGTCAGTAGTACAAGTCAGTGCTTTCAACTATTTCACACATAGTCCCACCACAGGAAATATTTGGCTTTAGAACCAAGTTACCGTATTTTCCGCACTATAAGGCGCACTTAAAAACCAACAGTGTGCCTTATAATCCGAAGCGCCTTATATATGGAATAATTCTGGTTGTGCTTACTGAACTCCAAATGATTCTGTGTCACACGGTGCTCAAGGCACTCCATCAAAATGTTTTTGTACGACTTCGGTAAACTACAAAGCTCCGGGAGTCAGGAGCGTCGCAGAGTAATACATACCGGTACTATGCTTCACCGTAATATAAGTAGTGTATTAATATTAGTGTTTATATATGGGCCCAAAATGGCCATATAATTTTTACGTGTTACAACTGAACAATGTTGAGAGTTATTGTGAATACACCATTAACGTTTGAACAATGTTGAGAGTTATTGTGAA
>JAVQKC010209556.1:0-21039 GCA_036025475.1 Philypnodon macrostomus | reverse complement strand
ATATAAAGATTTGATAAAATAATAAATACATTGTTATTATTATTATTTATTTATATAATTATTATATTATAAGAACAAAAAATATAATATCATCACAAAATATTTGCCTTTTTTATTTTAGAAAACTGAATCACAAAGCAGAGCTATGATGAGAATCTCAAGACACCCATGAAGATATGATAACCCTGTTTATAAACTCAATTCATATTATGTTTATAATTAACAAAACAGTAAAATAAAAGAAATCATTCAATAACAAATACCATTACACAATGAGAAAAAGGTCGTGCATAGGAGAAGCGGAAGGAAGGAGCAGTGAAAGTTGGTACCAGGTGTATGTAATGACATCAGCACCGGACAGCTCCTCCATGTCCTAATATTGAGGAGATCCTGTTTCCTCTGACAGACAGGTCACGACTATAGCCTCTGTCTGACACATAATTGGGGATATTGATTATAGGTTATCATATGCTGTGGGCCATTTGGAAGATAATGCTACGTGGTTAATATTGTCAGCCATTAACCTTTGGAAGTGCTGGATATGTGTATTAGTAAATTAAGTTTAAAAGAGTTGCTAATGGGTCAAAAAGGCTTATCTAATAACACAGGTTTTAGTTATGCTACGGTAAAGCACTACAATGACACTTTTGTGGAAGTGGAGAGACTTGAGTGAAGCTATCATCTAAGATAAACTCACAATCAACTGGAAGGAATTCAACTCTTTTCTCCTCGAAGCTGTGAAGGTCAATATATTCTGTAACTTTAAAGTTTGAGATAGAGACAAAGCGTAAAAGCCCAAATTATGTGTACCAGTTGTAAGGCAACCAAATCGTAGAATAAAAAACGTATTGTACGTGTTTGACAAATATTTAAGTGTCCAATATCAGAGTTTTCTGTACACTTGGTTTTATCATGGAGTGGAGTAATACATCAAAACCACCAAACACAGGAAAAATCTAAGATGTAACCTTTGAGAAAGTCGATCAGAGGTGTAGAAGCACCTCGTACAGCCCAAAGCAGTAAAGACAACCCACTTCAACTTCAAAAACATGACATTTGCCACCTCCAAGCATAGACTGTGTCTCCTACTCTACACCTGTAAACCCACACAATGAAGCAAGAATACAAGCCACATATTTGCAGTCAAGCAAAGACTATTAAAAGTTACCCTGTAGTCCGAGTATATGCGGTGTGTACAGTGTGAGGGAGAGCCGAGGGGAGGGGTGAGAGAGGAAAAGTCAGGGCATGAGTGAGCAGTGGTCAGCACAGCTGTCAGTCAGCACAGCCCAACACAGCTCAGCAGAGCAAGTCAACAGAGCATCTACAAAAGGAACAAACCAGTACCTGTTTGGGGTGGTCCAGTGTTGGGATCAGTCCTCCAGCTTTGCATACATAAATTATCCTCCAGAGAGATAGGTGCCCTGGCCCCTCTGTGCCACCATCAGTGAATGGAGATGGAGGGAGAGGAGTATGAGGAAACAGAAAGACAAGAAAAGGAGAAGGAGTCAGATCCAGTGCAGCCCTGACGCCATGACTGCTCCATG
Organism: Philypnodon macrostomus; assembly: GCA_036025475.1. Taxonomy (NCBI): domain Eukaryota; kingdom Metazoa; phylum Chordata; class Actinopteri; order Gobiiformes; family Eleotridae; genus Philypnodon; species Philypnodon macrostomus. The sequence goes on along the minus strand of JAVQKC010209556.1, from coordinate 19,495 downwards.
AGAGATGGATCACACTGCTGGCCTCTGCAGTGACAAGGAGCAACTGCCAAAGAGTAGCAAGCTTTGTCTAGCCCCAGGACACGCATAGCCCCATGCACGCATGGCCAGTGCACTCACATGCACTCACATGCACACACGTGCACATGAGAGACACATGCACACTCACATCCAGACTGACACACATTTAACACTTATGGCCTCAGACAGTGTTGTGTATAAACTTTTTTCCCTAAAGAATGATTTTACTAAAACAGTCACAGGCAAAAAGTATACTTTTTTATTTGAGTCAGCCAGACTAGGAAAATAAATGAGTGTTTAAGAAAGCCTCATTAGTATTCACTGACTGCCCCCTGCACATCTGTTCAGTAGTCTAATGCCTGTTAGGTTTGGGGCAGCTGAAAATGGACAGCAAAATAAAAAGGGTCAAAAGTCTGGCACTGAGAAGCGAGGGCTGTGATTATACACAATAGACAATAAAAGAGATGCATATGAGAGTGTGCCTGGCCTCTGCACCTTCAGGGACGACTAATCTCATGAACACTATGAACACACTCACATCTATTAGACAACACAACTGTCAGGAGCCAAAACCACTGAATATATTTGTACTTTCAGATGTGCTGCTCAAAAATATTTTGAGTTGGAGTAGGCCTCAATTTCAAAGTCAAAAGTTTTATGTTATTTTATATTTTATATTTTTATAGCATCATTAAATAAAAGTATTTCTGACCACAGTCTTTCATTTTATATACACCATTAGTCAGAAAATGTGAACCAGTGAGATATGAGCAGTGATGGTTATGTTGAAAATCAATTTGCACTGTGTTAATCAATTATAAAAGCATAGAGTTCAATTCTCCACTACTTACAAAAATCTCATTTTCTAAATCCAGTATTCCCCCCAGCCATCATGTGGGGCACTAACCGGAGGGCTGGCCTCATATGCAGATTGGCCCAGATGGACACAGAGCTTCAGCGCCTCACAGCCTGTGGCTGAACTTGACTCTCAGCCGTACAGATGGGAGGGAGGCCCTCACCTTTAGTGAACCCTGGACACTGACCCCATGCACTCCCCCCGCTCAGGCAGACGGCAGGCTTAGCCACCTCTCCACTACTCACTATTGACAGTCATTTGAGATTGAATTCAGGTTGCTCAACAACAGCTATCATCACAGATAGCTGATCAATACTAGGACATTATCAGAGAAGGCTTCCTCAAACACTGTGTCAACATGTGAGCGCACAGGTCGAGAGTGTGTGATCAGTGGAGTGGAGAGAAGCCTCAGACCAGCCTCACAGCTGAACCCTGGGGGCTGCAGGTCTCACTGTCTTTGACTTAGATGTACCACAACCTAAAACCACACCACAGCATTTATCTCAGAACTGCTATGTCTGTTTCATATTTATAGCCTGGCTTTTCCAAAAAAAATTGAAAAATAAACTAAAGCTAAAAAATACAGCTAATTTATGCACATTTTGTAATTGTCAAAATTGATTGTGGTCAGTCATCAGAAGGAAATGGAGAACTTAAAAGCTCAAATTGCATCAGCGTTCCTTCATCAACCCAAATTTATTTTCTTTCCTTTTTTCTGTAACATAAATAAAATGTAGTTTGTTTCTGGGTGAGTTTTACATGTCAAGCTGATTTAATCATTCCTATATTGCTACTAAAAAAGTCATTCAACAAATGCATAACAATGTCTGCAAGTATGTATTCTGTCGGACTATGTTCAGCGGTCGAAGGCAAAAAAACATTATACATTGTGCGTGTTAACATATAGATCACATATTACTAAACAGTACATTCATGGCTGAGCAGCACAGTATTTCATTGATATTTCTCTACATAAAAAACTGGCCTTAAAACAAGATCTCTTCTGAATTTACACCCAAATTCTTTGCTGCTGGTTAAAAATGCACTGATTCCTTAAGAACTACATGTGAAGAAGGGCACATGTATTTGAAGAGCACAACAGAAGCACCTCTGATGCTAGTTAAAAAGCCTGTTGATCACAAAGCTTTCACTTTACAAGGTCATTAAGAACAAGATACAGATGGAAATTAGCTCGTAGATTTCTGTGCAATTAATATATATTGAGCAATGCAAGGCATTTTGAGCATTTTGTTAGTTTTTAGCACAGACCATTAATGAGGTCTTAGAACAGAATTAGTTCAGAATACATACTTTTCTTAATTAAATAATTAAAAATCCTGGAAATAAATATTTTTGCATCCCTCCTTCTCCTTCAAAAACAAAATACAGAAACACAAAGCTACCATTATTGAAATAAATGAACATCTGTGACTTCCATGTTCGCTGAGAGAGCTATCATAACTTCAGTATAAAGGTCAAGGGTCATGAAGGCCCACCGGAGCCATCCAGAATCAGGAAGTAATCCAAGCGCTCCATGGAGAGCACTCAGGCCTGGACAGGAGATGGTCAAGTCAGACGGGAAGACTTAAGCATATCACAGTAGGCAGCTTGAACAATGAGCCCATCTCACAGCAGTCTCAGAGCTGCTATTTATGATGCAGATGTGATACAGGGGCTCACCAGTGTGGCCATATATTCTGAACAGTGTGTGTTTAAATGTGCTCTTAATAAAATATATCTGGAGCTGCGCGGAGTCGTGGTCCCTGCGCTCATTAGAGGTCTCGGACCGGCTTGATAAGTGCGGCTGTGCTCCATGATGATTTATTAAGACCAGGGAGGAGGGAGGGACTGTGGGTCCAAACTGCCTCAGGACACTTCAACCACAGACATTTAAGGGTAAAGGCTCTGAATAGTGGGTGCCTCTGAACAGATTTACATCATCTAAGATGCATTTCAAAATGAATTATGTAAGACCAAATGAAATACATAGGACTTTCACAATTCTCCCTGCCTTTTCTACTCCAGCTCTTTTTCTCCTCTTCCTTCCTTTGGAAGCACTCGTCTGGATCGCCTTGAGGTAAATTCATGGCCATTTGCTTTATACAGCAGAGCACTAATGGACAGACAGAGAGACATAAGGGACAGTGTTTAAAAATGAATGCAAGAAACATGGAAGAAGTAAGCAAGCAAACAAGTCCACTTCATGGTTTAAAAGGAGCTGTTTCAGGCCAGGATGGGTACAGTTTGCAGTGATGATTGGGGAGTGAATTTTATTTTACACCAACGTGTCAAATAATAAACCTATTGCCATTATTTACATACAGTCTAATAGTTTGTACCTTATCTACATCTTGAATAGTGGGCCCTGGACAGTGATGCTGATTTGAATACAATAAACCTTAATATACTAACAGACTGTAATGTGGTGTGTTAAACAAGATGCTGATGAACAGGTGTGGGCTGTGGGCCTCTGTGCAGATACAGTGAAAGCAGAGCCCAGTGAGTCATGGAGGCATCTCTACAGAGAAAAGCATGGTATCCTCCACCGGAGGAAACAGCCTTAGTGTTTGGAGGATAGATCTTTTTTTCCTTGCCACAGTTAATTTTCAAATCTTCAACATTCTATGGCTGTCTGTTTTTCTTCTTCTTTTCGTTTTTTTCTGCTTTCATTCTTTTCTTTCAAAATGAAACTAGAGCTGGGGCGGTGATAGTGATAGATGGCTCAGCGCTCTAACACTTTATCCAATCCGGCGCAGATTTCATCCAATAAAGAATCACTTGTGCACTCTCAAACTAAATGGAAGTCAGGCAGCGGAGAGAAAGGGGCTGCCGTGTGTTTCTGAGCTGCGAAAATCAAATTTTCTTAAAGCTGCCACAGCAGTGGCTGGCGGAGAAGGCAGCACAGCCATGACTGACCAGGGCCACAACGTCTGCACACACAATTTAATCCATCACAGAGCGTCTGACACCATATCAATCAACCTTTCATCAGCATAGCCTCCACCCCTCCAAAAAAGAAAAAGAAAATATTTCCATTCAATCACTTCTGGAGAAACCATGCCTACAGCACACTGACCAAAAAGAAAAAAAACTCCAGTAGATGCTTTTCACAAAAACACTGGTCTAAAAGAAGAAGAAAACTTCTGCTTGGTCCACCTGACCATGTAAAACACTAGAGTACTAGTCTGATTTCACCCTCACTTACACCTTTAAGATAAGAAAAGATCAGAAAACCTTTTTTGTCCTACAATGGGAAAATTGTGGTTAGAGTTTGAAAGAAATAATACACATTAAAAAAAAGAAAAAAAAAGAAACAATGGGTTAAAACCGTGACACACACACCATCAAACCATATCTCCGGCTTTAACTTTTCCTGTATGACACTAATGCGCCGCTCTTCCTCCTCACCCCTCCCATCTCCGTCCTTTGTTCCCGGAATATACTCCTTCTTACCCCCTCTGTATCCCACAGGCTGTGACTCCAGTGGCCTATGATTTATAATTCATAGGGGCCGCTTTTATATGGGACCTTAGTCTACCTGATACCCTGCCATTGGGCCCGTCCCGGGACAGTGGCAGGGGGGCTCTTCATTACGCCTGGCACCAGCTACTAACATGACACCCCCATTACCCACACTGTATGTAAATTAGATGTATTTTATTTTTCCCGCTCAAGGAACAAAGTTACTTTTCACAAATCAATGCTTTGTTTCAATCAACTTGCCATATCTTTTCTCACTGAAATGTGAACTTGACTTTCTCATTGTCTTCTGATTAAATGCATGTGACAGTGTTCTTTCTTCCTTCAGGACCTGTAAAGCTTCAGGTCCTTAGGTTTCCCTCACTGCTTCCTCTTCGGTTGGCTCCATGCTCTGACCTCCTTGGTCTTCAACCCAGACTGCACTCCACACTCTTTGCTCCCGGCCTAGGGCTCTGCTTGGCCTCCATGCTCCACTGGCTCCCTTAAACCCAGCCGAGGCTCCGAAAGGCCAAACACTGTACTTGTTGTGGATGCCCTACCACCCACCAGTGTCTCAATGTTTGGGAAAGGGAGGGGGCCCTTGTATGATTGCCAGCAGCAGTTCAAATGACAATAAGAAAAGCCGCCCTGCACTGGATAGTACGCGTGTATCGTTGTTGTTGCTAAGTGCTCCGGACTAATTATTCCTCCCTCATTTGCAAACAGAGCCTCGTCTGCATTTCCATATCAATGAGGCAATGATGTCAAGGAGTGTGGGTTAAGCGCGTGGCTAAGCTTGGGGAAGCAGGGAGGCCATCATTCATACAACAAACAGAATCCCCATGCCTCTAGAACCCGCTACCGTGACACCCCCTGCGGAGTTAGCCTAATAAACAGACCAAACAGAATACAAGAATACGGCTGTTGTTTGGGGCGAGGGCGGCGTGGGGTGTGGGGGGTGACATAGCGAAGAGAGCTCCCTGTCAAATCAGCGGGTTGCCCCTGGATTAGTTCAGTTGTAACACGAGCCCACACTCCATGGAGATCATTTAGGCAATTATCAAGAACAAGGCCGGCTGCGGTGTAGAACAGCTCACTTCAAAGGGCCTGTAGCAGATGAACAGTTACAGCACACTGGTCAATTTCCATACAAGTCACCCCCTCCCCTCATGATACCCCACTCACTGACTGCTCTTCTGCGTATGCCTCCGGGCGTTTTGACTGTGCTAATGAATATAACAACCCCGACCAAGCCCAAACACACATTTCTGGCTACTGTAAGATGAAAAACTTCATGATAGGCTCTTGACTGTGTCCCTCTGCTGCACAAAGAGAAGCAGGGCCCCAGTGAAGGACAGCGGTGCCTGCCAGATTGTTGCCTCATATCTGCTGGCATCAACGGCAAATAACTGAAGGTTGAAGATTCATGCAGTATTTGGGTTTGCCGTTTAATGTTCTTTCAGATAGCACAGTGCATATTTTTTATTGGTTCAAGTTTCTAATGCTTTGATAAGAACAGATGCATGCAAGATTTATTGTCAAATTGACTTTGTGTGTAGGAGAAGAGGATGCCTCAACAAAATAATACATAAATGAAGCTACTACAATTTAATCACACACTCACTGGCCACTTTATTAGGGAGACCTAGTTGCCTGTTTGTGACCTCACATTGCATAAAGCCAATAAATTCAGTCAAGCAGATTATGTTGAAGACGCGCTGAAATTCAAATCAAACAAAGATGATTTAAGGGACTTTGAACACTGCAATGTTTACAGACCCTTTTGACTCCAGCAGCGGTGACCACTTTATAAGGTACAAGATCTACATAATAAAGTTGCCATGCAGTGAGAGTAGTCTGAAAGGGTGCGCGCATCTGTAGCTTGACAAAAAGTGTAAATGCTTTTTCTTAGACATATGTACACACACACACACAGTACACACACAGTACACACACAAACAACAAGCACTGGACTTTCTAATCAGACTGGGTCATGTTTTATTGTAAAGATCCAAGACAAACATACAAGCAACAAGATCCTCCGCTCAGGATAGAGTTTCTAATCATGCAATATAAATTATTCAGCTTCGAAAAATCTGCCCTTCCCAAATGTTTATTGATGCAGGACGGACAGTGTTAGAGCTGTGACATGGATACGGAGGTTGTCATCAAAAGTTCAGACGGAGCCACAGGGTTGAGGCAAGAGGTTGGCTTGGGTCAAAAAGCCAAGGATAGATTGTCCAAGTGTCAGATGAGAGCAAGAAATTCACAATCGATTGACTTTGAGGCTGGAGCAAAGACATACTGTAAGAACTGGTGTTGTTACTGGGCAGAGGAATTAACAGTAGTAAATGTTTGATTGATTTAAAAAACTTACAGGAATCAAGAGGCACCAGACAGATGCTATTACAGTATATTAAGTGCAGTTAAGGCAGTATGCATCCACGCATTAAAGCACATTATTATAGCTCATAACAATCTATTATGTTTGCACAGACCTTTAAATGAATACCACTCATCTGGTTAGTGCTAATGGCACTAAATGGTTGTTAATTTACAAAGCAGACTTGAATTTCTATGAGCTCTTGTTCTGATGAGAAATATGCAGTGGAATGTGACGCTATAGCCCTAACTGCGCTCTTAACTTAAACTAATGCATTCTTCAAAGCTAAGTGGAAATATAATATGCCCTCACTATCTCAATTTCTGCTTACATTCTCTTCTTCATGTGTCCTCTATTAAATCAAAAGGCAAGGGGGAGTGAAAGAGGCTAATTTATATTTCTCGCAGACGTAAACTTCACGAGTGACATATCAGGAATCAGCCACAGTGAGTGAAATTTTATACAACCCAAATATATTGTGCACTGCCTTTATATGCTTGCTAATGATTCTACAGCAATATAATTTTCATTATTTGAAAGTGGGTTTTTGAATCTTCTGTCTGCAACAATGTCTTGCTTGTTTATCAGCAATGTAATACATATCAGGAAGATTTTGTGTGACGCTCATTTGATATTTGCACACATTATGTTTATTCTGATTCGTGTGGTGTAAATCTAAACTCATCATTTCTATATTACAGTTTCTCTAGGAGCAAGCGACAGTCACGTTGTTGAGTTGAAATCAAGTTGGTCTCTTGTATTTGGACAAATCTTGTGTGGGGGGTTGTGTAGGCCTTCGGGTTTGTTCAGCCTCCTTTCCACTTTCTGTTTCTGTTGCACATTGATTTAAACTGTGTAGGTGCCATCCCTGCTGCATAACGCTAAGAAAAGACCGTTGTTGGTTTGCCAAGTTGTATTGAGTGAACACTGAATGAGTGTTTATCATTTCGGAGGTGGAAGTTCAACAAACAGAGAGCTACACTCCCAGGCCACTTTATTAGGCAGACTATTTTACCTGTTCTGAACACAAAAGAAATAATAATAACCTTTGTGTGAGGCATCATTGTTGGTGAAATGTGGATTGTTTTAGCGTACAACAACGTCTAGAGTGAGCAGACAATGGTTTGAAAGAGATATGCATAGTTGGTATCATAATTATTATTCCCTCCCCTACAGCAACATCAAAACAGAGTTTGCGGGTTACTACTTTGTTTTTGTTTTTTTAAACCTCCAGACTACAGCTTTACGGGAGATCCAGAAGACAAAACATAAAGCAGGTAGGCTTTATGAAGACCACATTGGTTGCCACTATATTAGGTACAAGATCTGCCCAATAAAGTGGCCAGTGTGGACAGCAAGAACATTTTAGGTGTGACTTTTGAGTAGCTAATTTTACACTCAGAAAGGGGCCAAGACCCCGGATTATTTTATCTGTTCCTATAATACACTTAACTATTCACTATCTCTTCCTCTGTAATTTAAATCAATGTGTGTCAAAGGCTAATTCCCAGTTGGTCGTCATCTTCACACGGACAACTCCATCCTTCACTTATCCATCATCATTCTAACCTCTAATATGTGGCCGTGCTGTGTTATTGCTTTATCAGGGAAAGGGCTGGCGTCAGCAAATGGACGACTTAAAGCATGACATTCGTGTGAGCAGTCTCGTCCTTTAAAGAGATCAGTGCTGGCACCTCTCTCCACAGACCAGGCCCAGGTCAATGCTACAGTCAGTGTGTATGTCCCCCATAGGAGCACTCTGACCCTCTCATCTAAATATTGCATGAATTACATGTGCTTGGGTTTCTCGGCTTCAGTTAAACAGCGCTGATAAAGACGGATGTTCCAGGCCTTCTCAGGAGCCTGCTAAATTTAGCCTCCCCCAAAGACAGCTACATCTTTATGCTGTCAGTGATACCAAGTATGAGGATGCTACGTCCATGCTAAGCTTTAGTAGTAACGCATTTATTCAGTAGAGAATGTGCATGAGTTTATGTTTTGTGAAGAATATATAAATGCATTGTGGTCATGGTCAATCTGAAAATATGAACCCCAAAACAATATAATTTATATTACCATTTAATAAATTATAAGTTCTCAAGGATTGTATTGGAGAAAAACAAACTAATGAGATTGCCTGGGAAAACATCTGCACAGTATCACAATATATCATAAATTCATATTGGGCAATGACAAATATTGATTAATTTATTTAGACTGAGTAATGTGTTTTAATTCTACCATTGTACAAAGGCTGATAACACAAAGTAATACATATTTTATTGTGCTTTTATGAACTACTGTGACATTGGGAGTTCATGTCTAAGTTATTTGTACCCACACTTTGTCAGTGACCTCTAAAATATGACTCAGTAAAACTATAATCCAATATCAATTACTCCAAATAGTGCAGCAATAAAAGTTTTGGCATTGCCTCAAATGAAGTGGACTGCAAGTCTTTTTAGGACACACTCTTACCTGAACCGGGTGTACCAGGGCTTGGAGCTGGCACGCTTTGGCTACTATAAAGATACTCACATGTACAGTATATACAGAATTAGAATGTATTGGGTTTATTGGCCTGAAGCGAGCTCCACATTATGAGCCTTAATCCTAGTGATCTTTATCTGAACTGGTACTGCATTATTTTTTAATTATGAGCGCAGCATTGATAATCCTTTTAATACCAATCAGATAACCAAAGTTAGGGAGGGCACGGAGGAGGATCAGGCAGATGAAGGAAGGATGAAGAAGAGGGCAATCGTTTTCAATGCTGTTGGGAGTCAGAGTATGTAGGATGAAAAGGGGGTTGCACAGAGACAAATGTGGGTATTAGCCTTTACAAAAGTGCTTATTTACTATTAAGAGTGTTTTTCACCAAATACCTTTTAACTGTAGACTACTAATTATTTACTTATTATTTCCACATTTGTCCAATTTTCCCCTTCTGGCCCATAGTAGAGATACTGCAGGAAAATATTATTATTGTTGATTTAAACATGAGGCTGGACTAGGTCTGATGGTGGTGATAAAAGAGGCAACACAGACAATGAATAAAAGGCGTAGAGAGTAGATGCAGATCCGCCGTGGTGGCAAATCCCTCCCGTGTCCATCTAAATGAACCAAAGGGGCCCAAACAAAATGGCGCCCCCCTTTCCCATTTACAATTCAAGCAGGTCTCTCAGCCAGCGTCAGTTATTATGCCTGGAAAATGCTGTAAATATCTGGTATTATGTCAGTAATGCTTCATTAATGTCCGAAAGATTTAGTACCAGACCAGACTTGCTGTGAGACGGTGAAGCCAAGGAGTGTGTATGTGAAAAAGTTAACTTTCTCTTATTTTGCCTTTGTTTGCCTGAGGAAGGATGTTAGTGGAAGAGAGAGGAAAACTCAGGCGATGCTTGAGCTCCTTCATCCTGCTTATTACAGTGCGCCCCAGCTCTGTGTCCTCAAGCCTTTCTGCGCCTCACTATTTTAACTACACCTGTCATTTGCGGTCCAGTCATTTTTACCTCTTCGCTCAGCTTTCTTTCCCCTGCTTACAGTGGCTGTTAACTGGGCTTGTCTGTCATGCCGGTTGGGGCTATAGGCGTGGGGCAGAAGAAGACGGGCAGGTGGGGGGCCAGATTTGAGATGGGGTGAAATGCACTGTAAAATTTGACATGGTACCTTATGTCTAAAAAACTAGGAAGCCAACTGCCTTGAAAACATAACTTTTTTGGCACAGCTTATTATTCTCTTATTTATGTTAGGGGGTCTTGGTCATTTTCAAGAAATTAATGGCCGTAGGCGGGGTATACCCTTGGCACTGGCCTCTTAGTCACAGGGTGCACACAAAGATACACTCTTAAAGGCAGAACACAAGATGTTTGTGGCAATTTATAAACCATGTGATTGTTATTGACTTTGAAAGAAACACATGCAACAATAAAGCAGCCTCGGATGTACTAAAGGCTGTAAAAACAACTCCGGAGTCACTCAAGCCTACTCGAAACGCCCCCCCCTCGGTGAATGGAAGCTACTGTACTCACAATATCACACTCAACAACAGAGCAGTCTCGAACGTGATAAAGACAATCTAATAGTCACTCTACTCTCATTATAATTGTCAATTTGCATAATAATAGCTCTTGGGAAATGCCGTTAGCATTGCGTTAGCATCTCTTAGCAACTGCTTGGTGGCCACAAATACTTTCTTAAGGCCAATTCATACTCCACGAGAAGCAAGAGCTTTTTTCTCGTGGGGGTCTCTGAGAAAAAAATTACATAATTCATTTTTCGTAGCCCAGGTTTGGAAGTTCTTTTCAAAACTTTTTTCGGCAGGGTGACCGAGAACTTTTGTGTGATTGGTCAGAAATTTCAATGTTGATGTGATGATTTTTGCCGGTGCGGTTAGCGGTAGATGATCAATGAGCAGAGTCTGTGACAGAGTATGAGCATGTTTACAGCCGCCATTATCTCTGTGTACATGTGCAGTGGCTCGCAGCTCACATGAAAAGACACCAACTTGTCTGTTTCACAAGTCAAACTAAGCTAAGCTATGATAGCCACCAGAAAGGCTAAGCGTTAACAACTCTAGCAACAAGCTACATCTGAAGCTACCAATACAGCATTAAGTGTGCGATCCCAAACAGACACGATAAATGTTGATTAAATAATACATATTACTGCTTGTAGTGGGCTTGTAGTGAGTTTCTCGGAGAGTATGAATGGTTCTTGCTGAAACAAACTTTTTACTTCTTTTTCTTGCTTCTCATAGAGAATGAATGGGCCTTTATTGCACAGTAGAACTACCTTGGTTATGTAAAAAGACAGCTTCTGACGCAGTCCATATTACTGCAATCACAACTAACAACTTTACATACTTTACATTAGCACAGCTCAAATAGCACTTCTTATAGCAATACTTACAAGTACAGTGACAGAACATCAGATGATATGCTTAACCAGCAGTTTGAAAATTAATTATCAAGTCTAAAAGTTACTTGTATAGCAGAAACCAGGCGAACATCACGTCAGTCTGAAGATTTCTGTGTCTCGACTCTTATTCTCATTAAAAAACTGCACCAATAACAACTTTAGTTTTATTCCTTTATCCTTCCCCTTGACACATTGAAAACAGTAACGCTTTTGCAAATAGTCACCTCAGGTTTTCCCTCAGCCATTGTATAACTAGTTAGCACCGGCGCTATCCCAGCTCAGTTCAGCCAGTGGGACTTCTGCAAACACGAGGCACGTACCGAATGAATGATTAACGATAGATTGTTAATTGGGCCAATAAACCAATGGCGGATGTTTTTTAAGCCCCACGGCTTTCACAGACAATGTATATTCATTTGAATTTTAAGTTATTTATTAATCATGTGTTTTAATGATGCAGTAATCAAACCTGTATGAAATATAGCAAAAAGAAGAAGGAAACCATTCCCGCTCACATTCAAACAAATCTTCAATGAAATTCAAAGCCTCAAAATTAAACCTTCCAAGTAGTTTATGTGAGCTGAATTTACTTATCAAGGCAATTTTTAAGGCACATTGTTTCCTAGATTTGGTACGTAAGGTTTTACAGTGTGCGGAGTGTGGGGCAGAAGGGGCAAGTGTGATTTGAGAGGGGGTGTAATGAGCTTGCAGCAATATGTGGCTGTACCAACACTGCATGGCTCCTTTCTCCACTACGAGGCATCCATTTTAACAGCTGCAAAAGAGAGGACTTGAAGGAAGGAAGAGAAAAGGTGTGGTGACACAAACCAGATGTGGACGAGGCCATATTTCTACAGCGTCTCAAACCACTTTAAATCTTCCAGTCTTTTTAATTCTCACTCACTTTCACCCTTACTCATTTTCTGCCTCCTCTTGGTTTCATGGGAAATTCTATGGATTTAGGCTGTACTCCGGGATAATAAGTCATGCTGACGGACTGATTGGGAGAAAGCTACGTATAATCTCGGTGTGTTGGAAATCAGCGCGATGGCAGGATAAATTGGCATGTAACACTTAGCTCCATTTCAAATGCCCAGGATAGGTGATACCAAAAAGTGTAGGCCTGTGTAAATAAAACACTTGACTTCATGAGCTCCAAAGTTTACAAAGTGCGTGCATGGAAGAAACTAGCTACTTCAGTCAATATGCACAGGCACACAGAAACAAGAGTACATCTTTCTTCTCACTTTTGATGGCAACAAAACAATATGCCACCCACACTACACACTTCAAAATGTCATCTCATTATTCGATTAAATATGTGATAATTAAGATCTGAGTCTTTCCAATAAAAACATTTGGTAACTGCATAACAAACTGTAATAACATGTAACTACATTGTACCTAACCCTAACACTAACCTTAACCATTCTGTATGTACACTGTAGATATGTTATTACAGTTTTTACACAGTGTATCACATTGTACTTAATGAGGGAGATGTAAACTAAAGTGTGATCAAACATTTATATATAAAAAGGAACCGTATACAATCTGAAACCACAATATAAACATATACAATAAAAAAAATATTAAAACTTCAAGAATTGATCGATGTCATTTTTTTGCAAAATGTAATCCTGCTAAACAAATGACGTGTTGTGCTTTCTTTATGTAATTATCATAGATACTTAATTTACTACAAATAAGTTAGAGAAATGATATATGGGAGAGTGCACCTTTAAGTTAGGCTGTTTATTTGGTTTTGGCATAACAGCTATAGCCTTTTTTAGTTTTGCACTTTGAATTTGTTTTTTTATACTTCAACAAAATGATATTATATCTATATTATTTTTTTATAGTAAATGCAATATGTGACGCTACAGTGAAAAGATATTTTCTGATAATAAAGAATACAGTCACTGTAACCAGTGACTGTATTCTTTGCTTTGAAGCATCAGAATAGATAAACAATAAATAAGTGGCAGTTTCTCTTCCGCCCGATGCCACGCTGCTGTTGCTTTATTATTTCATTAAGCGTAAATCTTGTCAGTTCTATCCCAACCCCCGGCTGGTCCAGTTCTGCTGTTGCACCCTTAGCAGGTTAAATTATAATTTAATTACCAAGCTTTAGCCGAATAAGCTGCTTGGGAGCATCACCCCCCCAAAGAATAATTTGAAAAGATGGTCTCCCCTCATCTTCCTGCTCCAGATCCACAAGACCCAAGCCCCCTGGAGGCCCACTTCAATATCCCACCTAATTATCTGCCTCAAATCAGGCTCCTATTACAGAGAAATATCAGTAATTAAGTTGGAAGAAGAAAAAAATCTCATTGTTTGGATATTCTTTAGAGGGCTTTTTTTATGCTGAGGAACTGGATGAGAGCTATAGGTGTGCCCGGAGAAAATCTATTTCAATCACAGACTACCGTATGGGTAGTGCGCCACCACAGTATGTGACTACAGACAATTGTAAAGTGCTTTGAACACACTTTTAAGACTAAATACTTGACGATCAAAATATTAGCAGTATCCTACTTATGGACAGAAACAACTCACTTCATTGCACAGCTATGAATCATATACAGATACTTTTGCATGTTTTCTGTCATGCGCAAAACACTTTATTTCCAATTAAAACATCAGTGGTCTGTTCATGTCACACGTGCTCCCCTGAACATCTTAACAAAGAGGGCTGAGAAGACGCTCTGCTTTGTTCTTTAACATGGCACAAAAACAAAGCTGTACATTATCTATGACATTCAGGGGGACAATGACAACCATGTTTATGTGTTACAGAAACACAAGAGATATCTTTTTTTATAAAACACTCTTGTTGTCTGCATTTATTTGAATGTTAAACAAACACCCAGACTGCTTTATTATTCATTTATGAGAAAATTTACTTTCAAAACGGGCTGGAATCATAAACTCCTGGCACATGTTGTAAAAACTGTATGCAATTATTTGTGAAGCAAAATAAAGGTGTAATTTGATACCAAAATAAATTGTGAATTTCACCCAAAGGAAGCTATTCATGAGAGTAAAGAAAATGTAATTTGTACCCATCAGGGATCTAATATAGTTTATAATAGCGCAGAATGGCATAAAATACTCATTTGTCATTCATGCTGCTTTCAAAACATAACGGCAGTTTAGTTTAACTCAGCCATGTCAAAGCATAAAGCTGTTAAAAACACTGCGCCTGAAAGAGCCTTTTAACAGAGTTTTTTTCAGTGAGACAAAGATGAGTAAATACAGAGGAGATAATGAATATACGACAAAATGAGCAGTACGACTCTACTGTTCAATCTCTGGGACAATTGCAGCGTTTTCGGTAAAATTGCTTGCACCTCCTTAAGCCCCCCCCCCCCACCCTCTACTTCTATGCCCATCACATGGAGATGTACACATCTCCAACACATGTATGCTCTCTCTCTTCCTATAATCCTTTGGTGAAGCTCACTCTGTCCATGCGGGCCCCCCACCCAGAGAGACCCTGCCAAGGCAAATTAGGGGGAGGGGGGTACCTTTTGTTTTGCTGCACTCTGCGAAAAGGAAAAAAATCCAAATTATTTCTTGAGCTGCAGCAATTTGACATGCTGTGATAACAGCTCTGTCAGAAACTTCTTTGACATCTCTGAAATAGAAGATTTTCGACCACAAAACCAGGTCCCATTTAAAACCAGGCAACAAAGGAGGGCCTGACTCATTAGGCTGTTTAATTATGGCTCGTTCTTGTCAATGCCACTCCATCACTTATCTCTATTTAAAACAGAAGTAAAAACAGATTGACTCCTATAGTCACCCAAGCGTCTATTACTCTATTCATTGTCACTTTACCTGCTGCTTTTCACCTTTCCTTTTGTTGTTAGCCTGTTTAATGTGCCTTACAGAACAATCGCAGCTAAATCTGTTTTTCACTATTTTTTCTTTTCTCAAACCAGAACTTGATTCTTTCTTTATATCACCACTGGCCCACTAAGAAAGTGTTCTGAGGGACTTACTTTTGAGGGCACAGGTTACCCAGTTTACCCTTCAGATACTGACAGTAAATAAATTAAACTTGTATTAGCGCAGACAGTTACATTTAAACACTTGCACGTTTCAATTCCTTGTAATTTTGATTATTCTTCAAACAAATGTGTTCTACTATCAGCAACTAGAAATCAGGAAATAAGGCCATAGGGTTACTTTGCATCAGCTCAATTTCAACCAGGCTACTACATCACACTCTGGCCAGCTTAAACGCAGCTGTCAATGGCTATCCTTTCCTAAAGTAGCATCACTTTCTCAAAAGAGACAATCTAAGATATTTCTTACATGGATGTCTCAATAACCTTATCATCATCACTTGGGTTTCTGAAAGCACTCAATATCCAAATCAAATTGTGTCATTCAATACACTTCCCTACCCTTAGAGATCAATGTATTTTACATTCCCCTGCCCTGTCTGCCAATACCAATGATGGAAGAATATCAATAATGACAGCTACATTTGTGTTTGGATCATTTCAACAGGAGAATCTGTTCCTCTCCTGCCCTCTCCTCCCTCTTCAGCCGCCAGCAACTACACAGCTCATGTTCAGCCAGGCGCGCACAGGATATTAGCTTCTCTACCAGCAAATTTGCTTTTCACATCTATTTCTTTCTTCTTCTAACCAGTTCTTGGATGGCTTGTTATTGAGCTTAGTGTCCACAAATGCCATTGATCCAAGCCACAACTGGGATCCATACTCAGGCACTTTAACACTCTCTCAGCGTGTTAGTAATACTAATCCCAGTCCTCGGGCAGGCCCATTGATTTTATAGATTTCCCCCAAAGTTGTGATAATGATATATCATTGTTAAATTTGGTAGAACAAACCGCTTTGCCTATTTATCAATGTGTGCACAGGTGCTAATTCAAAATGGGCACAAGGGTCCACAACCACACACACGCTGGACATAGAAGAGCTCCTGGGTCAACTTACAGCAGACGGGGGCCGCGCTTTAGCTCAGGCAGAATTTGAAATGCTTGATTCCACATTGTGGGTTTGAATCTGGCTCATGACAGTTTGCCAGATGTCCTTACCCACTCTTCTCCCCGATTTGCTGTTGTACTACTGTCAATAAAGCCAAAAAAGGCCAAAAAATATCTTAAAAACTGTAGACAGTCAAAAACATTGTTTAGAGCGTCTGCAGTAGTGAGCAGGGGGTAATGGGTAGTACAAACACACAAATGACTTTGACTGAAGGGTAGAGAATAAATAGAAAGAAAAATGTTTAGTGAGAGAGAGTGCTCAGGTTATAGCTGATGAAACATTGGGTACTCTGGCCCAGGTAGACCTAGGCAGAGGTGAATGATACATGAGGAACGGCTGGGGTGGTGTCAGAAGGATGAGTGTGGGGAATAGTGAGGTCTGCAGAGTGAACTAATAGGCAACACGGCAGCAGTTCAGACTGGAGGCAGCAGTGGCCTGACACAGCTGAAGGCCTCAGAGGAGAGCCAGGCCTATTAGAGCCAGATAAGGGCCTGTTTGGAGAAAGCATCCTCTCAGTGGTGCACTGGGTAACAACACAGGCCCGGACATCAATTAAAGAGAGAAAATATGACATGGAAGTGGGAGCACATTAAATAAAAACAACAAACTGCCAGGACTGCTGCCCTCCCCTCTAAAGACCTGGGAACGGGCAGAGAGCATCTGAAAGATGGCTGATTTATTCTCCACAGCATTGTGGAGATGGGGGAGTTTATGATGAGGTGCAATGTAAAGGGTAGAAAGAAATGAGTCTAGATGCCTTCTGGACACAGAGCTGTGCACGCAGATGAAAGATGAGAGACACGGAGACTCACCTAGAAAAACTCAGCAAGGAAGAAACTCACCAATATAGCTGCTAGGATAACTAATTTAGCTTTAATTCATCCTCAGCCACAGGCAGGATATAGTGGCCTAGATTCTTAACAGACACCAAGGCGGTCACAGGACAGTTTGACTTGTTTGAAATGCCAAACTAGAAAAAATAAATGACACAAATTGGCCATATATTGTTTATATTACCTCCATGGTATTAGACAAATACTATGCACTGTCTAAAGATATCAGGATATGCTCACCCACAGGATTCCCAACATCTTGAGGCCAGCAGTGTCCTCACACGGTGCCTGTCTCTTCACCTCCAGAGGAAGGTGTGGGTGGCAGACAGCACTCATGAAACAGCAGTAAACAACAATGAGCTGCACTGACACAAGCTGCTGATGAAAATCAGAATCACACTCACTTTTTTGTTGCACACAACTATGTTGGCTTTTCTTTTGGTTCTGCCTGGTTTAATGTGATTTCTGTTCCGCCTGTCGGTTCCAGAGACCTAGCTTTGTGAGCAATGGTCAGGTGAAGCATGGGCTCAACCCCCTATGGCCATTAGTGTGGAAAGAAGACAACCCAATAAATAGAAAAGAGCTTGATGTGCACAGGTCACTGCACAACCAGCAGTCAAAAAGCATCTTACATAGAACATTGTTAGAACAATAACATGCAGTAGTATTCTGAGAGCCTTGATTAGTCACATGTACTGAAACAGAAATTACAGTGATGTGAGCCATGCCAAGGGCCACTCAGAAACTAAATAAAAGTCATGTAATTAGGTTAGGAATGATCAACATACTCTCTGTGTATTATAGCCTCTTGTAATTCTTTTGCATGCCATGTTGCTTTAAAAATGTAGAAAGCAGCACAAATGTGGAAGGATTTGCCAGAAGCATTTCATATTGTTTATGAAAAGGCTGAGGGGCCCATTCACCAGTCTGCTAGCATGTTAGTTTTATTTACTTATTTTAACTCAGGCCTTCACTAGTTTGAGGGAGGCACACTTGACTACATCTGTACAATTAAAGGTAGACTCCATGTGTCATTTTTCATAAAGGCACTCAAATGTATTCCAGTCATGTTTAAGATTCTGTGGTGGCATCTTCAATTCAGTCAAAAGAGGCAGAATTTTAAATGCTGGCCTAAAGAAAAGAAAAGAAAAGAAGGGTATGATTTAATCAAAATGCAGAAGGAGCCATCATAACATTGAAATATTAGTGCAGAGAAAACTATTTCAAAAAGGACCTGTCACCATGTGTCAACTTCATCCACCCTGCACAAACCTCTTTTTGTTAGGAACATATTGGAGCTAAGCAAAGAAGAGTGAGGAGAGTTAGGCTCTATAAATGGCATCCTGATCAAGAACCATGGCAGCTGAACAATACAAGCATTAATTTATCTGAACTCATTATGAGTTAGTGCTATAATATCAGGGGATATTAGAATAAACAGTGACAGCAAGCAGTGGAATCAAACATTCTGCCTGTGAATGGATATGTTCCTGTGCCTGGTATGTGCAGGACAGTGTGCTTCACAGACTATAATAAATAAATTGTATATGTGGTTATGTGTGACCCTAACACAAATTTGACTTTGAAATAAACATTATATTAATATATTGACTTTTGACTTTCTTTGACAGGAATGGTAAAGGCCAATGGAGTGACAAGTGAGCTGTCAGGGGACCATCTGGTCCAACAGTGCACATGTCAGTGTCTGACCCTTTAATGGACATGTTACAGCTGAGTTGTCAACTTTAGTGATACATTATAAATTCATTCACAGGTTCCATTTATATCCAAGGAGATATAGGAGATCACAAAAGATGAAATTTAAAGACAACTCATATTGTGATATCTTGTGATACATTCCTCCTCCTCCTCCTCCTCCTGCTCCTCCTCTTGCTCGCTCCTCTTCCTCCTCCTGCTCCTCCTCTTGCTCGCTCCTCTTCCTCCTCCTGCTCCTCCTCTTGCTCGCTCCTCTTCCTCCTCCTGCTCCTCCTCTTGCTCGCTC
>JAVQKC010209549.1:0-26439 GCA_036025475.1 Philypnodon macrostomus | reverse complement strand
TAAAATAAATATATATATATATATATATATATATGTATATGTGTGTGTGTGTCGTTTCTTCCACCTCCTGTCATCTGGCTCACAGCTACAGTCCCACATGTGGCTCAACAGCTCCCTCTGTGAGGAACACTGCTTCCTGCCAGGGGGACCTGTACTGTGCATGTTGACACAAATCTCACTGAATTAAATTAACATTTCTTGTTCTTTCGTGACAGACAATTTCAATATTTAATATCAGGTTTATATTGTATATTGGCCATGGTATTAGATAGACTGCTGTTGAGCTCAAATAGTGCATCACATAAAGACAATGGATTTAGTCATGCACACATGTTAAAGACAAAGCTGCTGTATTTTCAGAACAAACATGAAAATGAGTGAAAATCAGATCTCGTATTTCAAATATTGATAATAGACTGGGATTTTAACATACAACCATCTCTAAGGTTTAACAGAGCATGATTTGAATATTTATTGTGTATCCAGTGAGTGGCAGTTCTGTGGGCAAAAATGCTTTACAAGAGACTAGTTTTAGATAATAAAAAGACAACATTGTGTCAGACAGTAACTTCAGGGTCTACAGAAGGCCACCTCTGAACACACAAGATGACCAAATATGAAGCAGGTGGGCATCAGCAGCAGAGCGCCACAGTGGAACCTGGTTTAAAGTGGCCAATGAGTGTCTATTATTGCTTGGCTACGGAAGAGGAACAATCTTATTTTTTTTAGCAATATGTGTTTTTGTCTTAATTCATCACTGAGCATATTTTAGAGATGAGGTTTTAAATGCTTAACAGTGTGCACGAGTGGTGGAGCATGACTCATGAGACAAGTGTGAGGGTGGTGGATGACTCAGTGAAGTGTGCTGGTTCTCTCTCTTTCCCTTGTTTGAAGGTTCAGGATGAAGATATTAGCCGCCTCACTGCTCACATATGATATTAATCCATCATACTGTCTGTTACACATGCTACTTTGTTTAGTACCTTTATGAGTAGAGCTTAGTCAGACTATGCTCTTATAGCACATGCTACTGCATTTCTTCCCAAGGTTACCTACACACAAGTAAATGGCTCTATTGTTGCATCCATGTGCTAATTAGTCTGTTTAAAGGAACTTGCTAATTGTTAATTAATCTAAAAACATTAATGTTCACACTTTAACATGGAAGCTAACAAAGATACACATGTCAGAATATTGCAATGTAATGTATTAAATGTATCTTTTAAAGATCACATGAATGTTTTAATACATTTTCCTCCTAAATTAGATGTAAAATATACAGTAACTATAAATTCCAAAATAGTCCCATGATTAATGTTATTATTCAGGGCTGTTAGTAAGCATTTAAGTAAGCTATTTTGATTAACTGTTGTCCAAAGACATTTACATGTATAATTTAATTCAATTAATTCAGTTCAATTTCCGATTTGGGGATTTTTAATAGAGAAAAAGTATATGATGTGAAAATAGATCATAAAGACCACTAAATCTGACCATTTTGGAATCTGTAGGTGGCCTGACAGCGGAGCAGTAGGCGTTTCTTTTTATTTGATTATTTTCAATGGTAAATATCCTTTTTTGGCCCAGGAGATTTTAAGAAAATCAGGGCAATAAGGCATACCTCATCCTGGTCCTGATACATTAGCTTTATGTTTTTTATTTCAACATACATTTACAATTTTAACTGTGGTGGTTTTAGACCCTCTCTAGACACACCAGAATTCCTGTCCGTTCTGCTGAACATTACATTACATTACACATCACTGCCTCCCAAGAGACCACACTACCCAGCATCCTCCTGGTTCAACAATGTCAGCCTGTAATCAATCAGTGTTTGATTTGACCATCCATCCATAAAGACAGCAATCTTTAAAAAAAATTCAAACACAGCTCTGCAAATGAGGATGCCAACAGCTGTCATAACCATTTTGGATTTTTTGTGGGCAAAAAGTCACTTACAATATTGTTTCTACCTCCTGTTACTGCCAACTGGTTAAACAACAGGTATTAGGCAGTGGTGGCTAGACAATATAATCCAATGCTATAAATATAATAAAAGTGATTTTAATATGTGTAATAAATTCATATAAGAATCCACATGGAATAGCAGTGGATCTATAGTATACTGCAAGCTTTGACAGAAGCTAGGCTGTATAGCTGTAAAATTGCCATAGAGAAATATTGTCTCATAACTTATGTACCCAAGTGGTTATGATGCCTTATTGTCTGCATATGGATATTAAAGTGAAAATAATGCTTTGGAAAGGAAGCTAAAATATAACATTATGGCCATAATTCAGTGCATTTAACATCAAATAATGTTAAACGCTGGTGCAGGTAATACTTTTGTAGATATTATTTAGGACTTATCAGGCAAACAACTTCTTTTCATTCAGCACCCTTGTATAACAGAATACATTCACACTTCAGGTACAGTGAACCACTTAAACTACCTAAGGTGCCCCTAAAATACCCATTGTAAAAAGCAGACAATGTGACCCTCCACAAAAATATCAACGAAATTGTGTTAAAACTTTACTTAACAACACTTGCCCCAGCAATCAAATACAATGAGTAGGTCTGAAATAAATGTATGCCTTTAATACAGTGGCTACTCTAGAGCTGGCTACGTTTCTTGCTACCCCCACAGCATTTACAAAAGATAGAACTACATACACATTATAACAGGATGGCATGACCTTTAGTGAAGTCCAAGCAAAGGCTGTAAGTTTGTTGGACGGTATCTTACAGCAGTTCAATGTGGCAGTGTGAACATTACTATCTGATGCTTAGTGCAGACAACACATGTATGCCACTTTTCAGAAAGTTGTGTCTACTTCTTGCAGCATGCTTCATTATAAAGATCAATTCCCAATAGAGCAAAGTTGTGTAAACAAATCAAAACAGCCAGAATGTGACTGTGGTTTTAAAGCAATCATCAAGGCTGCATAAAACTTGCTCTGCTTTCTTCTTATAGCTGCACTGTGACCTACATGCGACTGCTTAAATGAGGATTTTCTGGGTCTCTATAACCCAATAATAATGTAGGTGCTGAGAAAGATTCATTTCCCTTACAGGACACGAAAGGTCAGATCACTTTTCTCACCCGCCCAATCTGTCTTCATTTAGCTGCCTCCGTATAAAGACTTCACAGGACAGTAACGTGTCATCTGAAACATATGTTATACAAAGGAGAAGTATGCTGCATTCATTTGGCAGTACTAAAAAATGAGCCCTGTCTGTTGATGACGTCAATTGAATTTATTTTGTTGTAAATACTCAACAAATGCACTTTTTCCACATTACTGAATCAATATACTTTAGTGAAACACTCACAGTTAACTGGTCAATTGTCAGTATAGCTACTAGTTAATATGTGGATGCTGATCAATAGTCAATATTCACTGGTCAATAGTGAATATTCAGTAGTCATTGATTAGTCAGTGGTCAGTAGTCAGTGAACACTGGTTAATTGGCAAAAGTAACTAGTCAATGGTTACTGGTCAATAGAAAATTTTCAATGGTCACTGGTCAAATAGATTTTTTTGCCGAGATACTTGATTTTGATTTCGACTTGATTAATGTAATAGTCATTCATCACTAATGTACATCATTTCAGACTTTTTTATTTTATATTTAAGGCATTTCTGTGCATGGAACCACCTGACAAGTAACTATTTTGAAGTTTTATTTATTTTTTGTGTGTGTGTGCGCTCTGTCTTTTGTTTTCCAACCAACACCAGACAGCGAGAGTGGTATGCACGACTGCAGCGCCATAAACACAGCCGCCTCTCCACCTCAGGCAATCCTTATACTCATCAGCAGTGTAATGAGACTTTGGAGCTGGGAGATGAATTAACTGGCTGATTTTCTTGTTTTTACAGCCCCCACCACCGTCACCCTCACCGCCCGCCAATTCAGAATGGCTTAATATAGCATCCAGCGCAAATCCGGGGACTGAGATATCGTATGTGGCATAACCGAGATGCATAGAAAACAAAGAAGTGATTGGCTTTTACTGAAACAATATAACACAATCAGCCACTTACATTAATCACCGTGAGATGTGCTGAAGGAGACTTTGTCGGCGGGAGATATGGCGCAGGAATATAGAGATGTGGATATGGGGGAAAAAAGAACAGTTTTGACACTAATTCCTAGCGTTTATTCTTTAAACACAGCTCAAGTGGATTCTCGGGTGGCACATAAGAAAAAAATAAATAAATAAATAAAACGGTTGCATTCTACCGCAGTGACAGCAACAATCAAACAAAGTCTTTTGGGGGCGCTTTTAAACATATAAACACACACAGTAACATTTTTAAAAAGTGCAACATTTGATTGTAATATTGGACTAGGTTGGGTTAGCTGTAAAGTTAACTTTTGGTTTATTTATTTCATTATATTTCAATTTTCAAGAGCTATGGGCAGCATATGGATAGGTACTTCATGCTATTGAGTGTATATATATATATAAATATAAATATATATAAAACTCAATTCAATAGGAGAATTTCTGACCTTTTGTTCCAAGAATAATGTAGATATGTATTGCTTTTATATATTGCATGCTTCCAAAGGCTGTTATAACGTTAATGTTGTTATAATATATGACATAACACATATTGACAACATGCGAACATACTGCCTCTAGCTATGTTTACGTCACTAGGCATTTGAATAATATGAGTCTCGTCAATAAAAACAACCGTTGAAAGTGGGATGCCATTTCAGTGCCTTTAGTCCTTCAGTGGTGCATATGAAAAAGACTACAATCCAAAACAAACAAATGACATCCATATTTTCCATGCTTCTGTCAAAGAAATGATGAAGTCTTGATGAAGCAAAACTCTTGAGCATCACACTGCCCAATAGTATCAAGTTCAGGTCAAAGCAAGACCAGTATGCAATAGACAACAACATGGAGTGTATAGTTTCAATTTCTCCAAACCACATAGCCACTTAACCACAGAAAACAAATCCAGAAGTGGCAGTGCTTAGCCTCGAGCTGATAGCCTACTCCTTCCTTGCGAGAGGCTGTTTGGGGTTGTGCCACAGGGGCTGGCAAAACATTAGGGGCGTAAGCACTAAAGACATACAGTACTGGGGGTGTTTGAGCAGTTATCTTATGGCCCCTGGCATCTTCATTGTCATTTAGACATTACTTTGGGGAGGGGGATGAGGTTATAGCTCACAGCGTCTCAGCCCTATTGTAATAACCAACAGCTTTAGGCTTGCCTGCATGCTGTCATCGGCCTGAAATAACACCATTATTCCGTGAATATGGGTCACTGAGCAAATGAAATTCTAACCCTCAGAACCGATGAGCGCAAAAAACATATCCCGGGGTAATTATTATTGTGAAATTATTTACGCTGGAGGCAAGTTTCAAGGTGTACATTTTAGGCTGTCTTGAGGCAATGAAGTTTAGAGCTAACTTTTGACTGAATTGTATGAATGTTCTCAGAGAAAAATAAAAGAAGAATATTACAGGATACAGAATACAATATTTCTTAATTATTTTGTCAAGAGCAAAATTGTCAGCCACTATAAACAGTAATCGTAGAAGCAGTCTTTTCCAATTTGTGGGTCAAGACAGAGAAGTAGGTTACAGAAAGGTTATCAATAGTTTTGATGTATAATTTCATAACAAAATAATTAAATATTAGAAAAATTGACCTGTTTTGATTTCTATGAGTCATTTAGAAATGGGTCTAAAAAATTGGACCTAATTGAACCGTGATTTTTGAACATTTCAGTCTTAATATCCATCCATCCATTTTCTTCCGCTTGTCCAAAACTGGGTCGCGGAGGCAGCAGTCTAAGAAGGGAACTCCGGCCTTCGACCACTGCCCGATCCACATTGCACCAGTCCTTTTTTAAGGGTACCTCCCGCAGGTGGTGGGTCCAAGGGAGGGCCTGACAGCGTGTGCTCGGGCGGGGACTCGAACCACCGACCCTCTGGCACCACCGCTGCGGCCAGTCTTAATATACATATCCAAAAACCCAAACTGTATCCCAGGGGAGCATATACATTTTTATACAGAAGACAAAAGTATTTACTGTAACTGGTCATGCCCACAATCTGCATTTGTCATGTGATATAAAAACGTGAATTAAAAAAAAATAAAGACTTCAGGTCAGGGGAGTTAAACATGCATCACCCTCTGAAGGAGCAGGTTAAGAAGGTGAAAAGGAACTGGCATATTACTGAATAGAAAATCACTTAAAAGGGAGAGTTGCCATGACAATTGCTGAAGTAGGGTTATAGAAGCCTGCTGTTTTTCTACTGTATGGCTGGAGAGGGAAATCATACGGTTATTATGCTGAGGGCTTTTACGCTTGTGTATACGTGGCCTTTTGCTGCCAATGTGGACTGCAGGTGGCCGGCACTTGAAGCTAAAGTAGGACAAAAGGCTCTCATAATCCCTGACAGACAAGCCCCAGGTCTGACCGGAGGCATGCGGTTAATGTCCATCCTGCTTTTTATCCACAGTCAAATTTAGACCCTCCCCAGACACAGCGCGTTGGGGCTTTTAGTGGTGCTGCCCAGAGACTTCACTCCCTTCTTCATAATTCATAAAACAACACTGAAAAGTTTAGCCCTGGTAGACTTTTTATGTTATACCAAAATGGGGTGGCTTTTGTCACAACAACAGGCTGTGATATTAGCTTCTACAATTTCAAAAGCTTTTCACTAGGAACGGTTTGTCGGACAGTTTGGAAATAAAGTAAAAAAAAATAAAAAATTACAAATAATGGTTGGAATTGTAAGAATAATTTTAGCATAGTAAATAAAGATTTGTGGTAAGTATGCAGGATTTGGAACAACTGGTTAGTTTTAATCCAGTCTTTACAATTGCATTTAAGGCCTTGGTGGCACAACAAATACAGCATTTACCCCTGGATTGCAAGGTCTAAGATCCTGGTGGCACTGGGTCATTACCATTGCAAAATAGGGCTAATGCATTGTCTGTGCTCTTCAGCTGTGTCAGAAGATTTCCTCTCGGTATGCTATTTCGTGTGCTTTTATTGGTTCTGGGATGTTCTTTTTTGATTAGAAGAGAAACATCGGAAAAATAGCCCAAAGGCACAAAGGATGGGAAAATCCTCATCTGTCTTAAAGTAGACAGCTTCATATGTAGCCATAAAAATCCTTAAGCTATTGTCGTTTCCCTGTAATGGCTTTGCCTAATTGGCTGCATGCTAACAGGTGGGCAGTATCGCACTGATAACGGCCGCTGCAACACTGTTAGCTTGCTCCGTTGAATCTGTTGTGGGCGCATAACATAAGGTAAGACAAGACATGCTGGAACAGAGAAGAAACCACAAGGAAGGGTCACGCTAGCCTGGAGAAACTGTGGTGTGGGGGCATATTCAGGTCCAAGGTAAACCAAAACACACAGTCTCTGAGCCTACTGCCAAGGCACCAGCACACTGACGGTGGCAAACGCTGTCTTGTTTGGTGGAGGCAGGAAGCTTGGCTAGCAACTCTGTCATGGGCAGTCAAACGGAATGATGTCTTTAAAAGAGATGACTAAATCTAAATGTGCATAAAACCACAAATCAAGACTGAAAATAAAATGATGAGATACATAATGCAAATGTTTGGCTTGCTAATATGTTTTTTTGTAGTATTTCCAACAGACTACTTGAAAGACTTTTTATCCCACCCCTACTGTCTGTTGGTTTGCTAGAATTCAGAGGTTTACTCAAGTACTCAAGTTTGAAAGATATGAAAGTTTGTCAGTAGCTTGAGTCATTATCTACATACTCTTCACCTATGATCTATCCTGATGAAGAGGCCTCTTTTGAGCAATGCATGAATAAAAATGGCTTCCAAAGCACATGGGTTGTCAAAAATCTGAAGATTTTACCTGCAACATCAAAAAGCAGAGCTGAGAGAGATGGATAAAAGCTGGGACAGATGGCTCTCCAGGTGAAGAAAAGTGTAAAGGAAGGAGACAATAATGGGCTGACATGAAACATAATCCCCTCTGTCTACGATTTTATTGGCAGCCCCTCCAAAGAATGGTGGCTCCCCTATTATGACTTAACACATCAAAATGGCAGCATAGCACACACAGAAAAGGCCACCTGATGATCAACACAGCAGACAGCGTCAGAGGCTTTATCTCGCAGCAGCCTGCAGCTCAACACACGTTCAATTTGGCCCGCAACAATCGATTGTGTCCCTCCTTACCTCGGCTTCAGTCGCAGGAATAAAAACAGACCTTTCTGTAAAGAGCAGGTCTCAGCTGGTATGCTGTGACTATAGTCACTAAGACGCCTGAAATATACTTGAGGGTTTGGTTTACTAGCATGGTCCAGGATGGTATTTCATTTTGTGGCTTTTTTTTTTTTTTTTTTTAAACTTTTGATCACCTTTTTATAGGAAATACAAAGGAATCATCAAATAAAAAGCTCAATAGGATTTAGCAATGAAAAGGCCACTTCTGAAACTATAACCATCATATTGTATGCATTACTTTGCCTATAGCATATTGTAAAATGCGATGGCAATATTTAGTTTAAGCTCAAAGTGCAACTGAGACAAAAGCTATTCTCCCCCAAAATGCAATTTTTGTAATTATTTCCAGTCCTCGCATGAGAACTAACACAGTAAAACAGTAATATTTGCACTCTTGATTTCTTTCCTGAGTGCAAACATAATGGGGTTTCGGGTGTGTGAACAAGTCGGCCATCTTATAACCTTGGTGAAATCTCTCTATTTGAAAAGACTATAATCATTCCCTAAGCTACAAAGGCAGGAGAATGATCTCATATTCATTACAAAAACACTGTTACGGCTGCGCTCAATCCAGGCCGCTTGTTCCATGACAATTATTAATACCCTCGTCCCATTTATTTGCAATATCAAGGCTTGTTTCAATGAAGGTTGTCCCGTGGATCAGTATGCAGACGACCCGGCTCCAAAACTTCAATTTCAGATGCAAATGTGGTGCGAGTCATTTAAATAATATTTGAATATGGATCACACATTGTGCCTCTGTATCACTGTGCAAAGGGAGGGGGGGCAAAGGGAGGGGGGCGAGGGGCGTGGGGGGGGGGGGGGGGATTAAAATTATAAACACGTAAAAGAAAGGTCACAGTCAGGACATGTTAGATTTATTTTATTATGGGGAATAAAGGTTTGGCTTCAAAATTAAACTCATTCTATAATGCCTTAGGAGGAAATTAGAGCGGATCAGCATCATTTACATCACAAGAAAAAAAAACAAACATGGAGCCGCACAGTGAAGATGGTTTCTGAAGTTAGGCGGCTGGTAGGAGGACGTTCAAAAGCAGGCTTCATTGGAAATTCGATGAGACATGAAATGCTTCGGCGATGGTAAGTTCTTTGAACAACTGCTCAACAAAAATAAACTTATACAGCAATGATTTACGTGTAATTCTCCCCCACCATTTTTCTCTTGAAGAACAAAAATGTGCAGTTTATTAGGTTTATTTTCAGCAGTAACTAAATGCAAAAAGTGTTCAGTAGAAAAGTCTAAATCCAGTCATGGGACCACACCTTGTTTACAAAAGTCCACTTGCATACATTTATGAAGGACAGGTAGGTTCGTCCAATTGTTTAAGTGGGGTATTTCAACAGACTAAAGGATGTTGAGATCAGGGTTGTGGAGTTAAACTAGGTGACACAGTGACTAACTAGAAGCCAGATCAATGGGCTTATGTCCTGCTCATATTGTATTTTGTCATACAATACAAACATAGCAAAATACTGTGTTTGAGAATGTTACAAGATGCACCAGTTTGTTAATCAGTATAAGTTTAACTTCTATATTCTGTTTTTGATATTATAATTAGTTTGGTCTATCTGACTAGGCACAGATACCGTAAAACAACCTCTGAATGTGATTTGATAGGCATACAACCAATCAGAAAGGAGGGCACACTTTGAACAAACACACTAGGCTCATTCATCATAGATTTGAAATGGATCCTGGCCTACTTCCCAATGTGTCTTACGTAATCACAAATATGACTCAATGCATACAAAACCTGTTTGGCCGTGTTGGCATCCATACCTGCTCAACATATCACTAAGTATGTACTAAGGTATCAGTCTGGCAATTTAGAAAATGTCTTTGCAATTCTACTAAGAAGACACACGACTAATTGTATAAAAAACACCACAATAAAGCAAAAAGTATTTAGTTTCTCTTCAGTCTAACCATTTGCAGGAGATTAATTCTGTCTGTTGATATAGCCACAAGAAAATCCTACATAAATCTGCAGAGACCAGACTAATTCTTTGTCAATAATAGAAAAAAATATATAATGACTGGCAAAGCTATTCAGAAAAGCCCAAAGCTAGTTACTAAAAAATATTATGGAAAGGCTGGCATAGCAAAAATGGTTGTGCATAGATCCAGACTAGGATGTCACCTATGTATATACATTTGCAATCTCACAAATAGCATAAGTTCCAGTGTACAAATGCGTATAATATAAACATGTACGGTAAGAGGCAACTTTTTTGATAGATTAATATAGGATTTCATCAGATTCTATCAGAGCCTGGGTGCCATTTAAAATGTATCAATACAGGTTGTAAATGTCGATTCTGTACGCTCCATCTTTGTTCCTCTGGGAGTATAAATCACAGCTGATGGATTGCTGGATGAATCTTCACACATAGTGGCATGTCTTAAGCGAGAGAGGGCATATGGGAGCCTACCCCCATGGGCCTTATAAACCTCTGATGAGCAGCACCTCCATGCTAGCCCCAGGCCCACTTTTAAATTATATATTGATGACAGGCCATGTTATAAATGACCCAATTTAGTATCCAAAATCAATTCCCCAACACCCACTGACATGCATGGGGCTGGCAAAAAGCATTTCAGCCACGGACACGTTTCTCTGAGGTCAATAGTGGTATGGGAAGGTATGACTGAATTTAAAAAATAAACGCTGAAGCACTTTAGCTCAATGATCACCCAGTCTGTAAGTGACCTGTTGTTGTAAATAGCTGGGTAAATATCATGTTGGCTATCATGAGTATTTTCTCTCCATGGGCACAGAAAGTATTGTGTGTGGACAAGTATAAGCAGAGATAAGTGCTTGAAAACTGCTTACTTTTGCAATGTCAATACCACAATACAAATGTTGAACTGGGCAGTGTTGGGAACAATGGCGTTACAGTAATGTATTGCATTGTGCTGTAACAAATTACTCATTCAAAATTTGCCAATATATTCAGTCTTAGTACCACAAGGCATTTAATCAAAGTATCGACACAGTATGGCACAGAAAAACGTTCCACAGTCTTTGTAGTCACTGAGAGCGTTTCCACTGCCTCTGCAGAGCTGCACCTGGCGCCAACCCCACTCCGCCCATCCGCCAAAAGGACTTATTTTTACCAGACGCCGGAGCGAGTTCGCATAAAATCTACACAAATCACAGAGCACTAGCAGGAAACTGAACGAGCACAATGTCTGGGATTTCAAAATGAAACACTAAAAACTAAACTGTTTTGGTAGCATCCGCCCGGCCATAAGCGACTTTGCTCCAAAACTACTGAACGGATCTGGGTGAAATTTTTAGGGAAGGTTAGGAGTGGCACAAGGAACAATTGCATTTTGGGAGTGATCTGAATCATGATCTGGATCCAGGATTCTTTCAAAAATGGAGGTATGTGCTCTCCGAGTGCTTTCTAGTTAAATAGTTTAAATTAGAACTTATTTTACAACAGTCATGGTTACACATTAAAGGGTCTCAATTGTTTGTGCTCAGTGTACTCACATACTGTACAGTTTTCACAACTGTTACAGTTTTGTTTTTGTCTGGATTACGTCTTTATTAGGCTTTTTGATATTATATCTCTGAATTCCCATGCATGCTCCACTGAGCAGACCTGGGCTTGCCACCGGAGTGGAGCGGACATAATTTGGGGATCTACGCAAACGCCGGCGTAGTGCATGCTGTGGAAATCCGGGGTCAGTGTTGTTCCTCTCTCTATCTGCATTAGACGCACTCTGAATTCTGCCTCTTTCTCCTCACTTCAGCGGCTCGGCTGGGGATAAACAGCGGGGTCGAAGGTCAGGCACACCAACAGCGGACCCGTGTTTTCTCTTTGTAATATTGCAGCAATACAAGTTTAATCAGTGTTTCTGTGCTGTCAGCGTGTCACCTGATAGTACACCGTAGAGCTGTGTTGCAAAACGCACTTGGAATAGGCCTACATTAAACACTTACATAAAACAAAGTGCACCACAAACAAACACACAAAACACTGATACTAATGGCAGGTTTGGTGGATCAATTCCTTGCAGCTTGCTTGCTGAAATCAACATGGGTAAGGCAAGGCACCCTAATTTGTTTTTACTGAGAATGCCGGGAGCACAGATTGGCAGCTCCAAAGCCATCAGCGTGTGAATGTATGTGAAATGGCTGACTGATAGGTAAATTGTCAAGCACTTTCGATAAAAGCATCATATACTGTACATGCTTTCGGTTTTCCATTTACTGCGGACTGTGATGGTTTTCAGAGCCCTGATGCTAATAGCCGTTAGATAACATAATGATGCAAAATGTGTTTTGTTTAACTTTGCATGACATTTTGAACATATTCGGTTAACTGTTAATTTGAGAAGAGGCTTGGACATTAGTGAAGCACTTAGTAACCACTAGCATGTGTCTGGAACCTCACAATTATCTACTCTTATTACAGAATATTTTGTAGTGTATACTGTAATAGTGTATATACAATTGAATAACTGACTCTCACTTTCAAGGTAAGATGTGTTAGTTCAATGCTTACTCATTTAAGACATAATATAATGTTTTAAAATATCAAAAACATCCCATTTCGGCAACGGGGGCACTATACAAGCATCTGTTTAGACAATATGGGTCAAATATGTTTTGTTGGTTGTTTTCCTGCTTTACTGCTAGTGAACAGTGCATACATTGTTATAAGCTATTGGTGTTTTACAACTCTTTAGAACAAATGTCAATCAATGTCCCACTTTTATCGCTGATAATTCAAATGTGACCTACTTTTTACATGTTACTTTTCTAAATCCACTTGACCTTCAGGCACCTTTGGTATTTTCAATTCTGTTTTGACATTTCATACGGCTAAAACAATATTTGGGTTGCAAATATGTTGAACTTATGAAATAATTCAACCTTTCTGCATCAGACTTTTGTTTTGTGTCCCACCAGTTTAGAATCACAGCTTAAAACATGCTTGATAACATAAGAAAACATGTAACTTATCTTCATGTGCAAAAATAGCTGTGCTTTGTTTGGTCTTATAGGTCTCCACTTGGCCGCTTGCCATTTTAATAAAGATCTTACAACAAAAGTGCAATGCATACAGACAACATAAATCCTGAACATGGTGGGCCTATCGTGCAGTAGATTATGCTCTTTCAGTCAGTCAATATTACAGATCCCCGCAGTTGTTATTGTAACACTTCAACAGGGCCTTATCGGGGCGGTGCAGGGATCACCTCGGAGAAAACTCAATTTCCTGCTCATTTGTACAACAATCCTCATCATTATCTTACTTATCACACTCACCTGACAGCCGCGCTATTACAAGTCTGCTCGGATACGACTTCAAAGTTCCCCGTGTCCTTCTGTGACTCCTCTAGCTGCTGGAGAATACAGCCGTTCTGTTACTTACATCAACGACAACTTAAAAGGCACTTCTCCACTCTCCTTGTGCTACATGCTATTCTTCCAGCACAATGCATTTATGTCAAGCCTTGAGATAATGTCCTAAGCAATGTCAGGTTTCAAGAAAGGTAACATTGTATTGAGAACCGCAAAGCAGTTTGTCAAAGCTTTTAATGGTCCTATGTGAAAGACGTTCTCTTTTTAGTGTATACACAATAAAAAAAACGCATTACAAATGTGTGGTGATTTTGATTAGATATTCAAATTCTGGCTTTAGATATTTCTTCATACAGCGAAGAGATTAAATCTAATTCAAGACACGTAATGGAGCAATATAGCTTATAGCATTATTTATAACTATTCAAATAAAACTGATGGGCCACAGTTAAGCTCAGTTGGTAGAGCGTGCCCATATTCAGAGCTTCAAATGCTCATCTCGGCATCATGAGTTCAAAGCCGGCTCACGGCTGTCCACACAATAATGCAAACAAATCTAAATATATATATATAGCTATTAATATATCTTATAATAATATATTAATATTGTATACTACTGTATATAGCGCTTTTCAGAAAACACAATGACCCTATACAATTGCATTATTCATTCACTCCATACACTGGTGGTGGTAAGCTACCTATGTAGCCACAGCTGCCCTGGGGCAGTCTGACAGAAGCCTGCCACTCCGACCACCACCAACCACCAATCACACAACCACATTCATACATGGGCAATGTGGGTTAAGTTTCTTGCCCAGAAACACAACGACTATGCACTCGGAGGAGGACTCGAACCGCCGACCCTCTGGATGTTGGCTAAGCACCTACCCACTGCGCCACTGCAGTTAATTATGTAATAATTAACAAAATGTAATGTAATCTGGATAAACTGAATGTAATCAAATAATCGAATTTAAGGGAAGACCTTAATTTGATCTAAAACTACAAATTTACAAAATGACTTGAAAATTCAAATGTGCCCTTTTTAAATGGGATTTCAAAGCATCTGTCCAACATAACAGAATTCAGTCAGCCTGTTGCATTTAGCGTGTGTAGGTCTGATTGCTTCTATACAGTCACACACAACACAAACCTTGGAATCTTTGGTGGCTAATGCATTGAACACATAATGCAGTGTGCTTAACTTATTGCATCTACATATCACTGCCTATGCTGTTCTGGTCTCTACTTCACCAAGTTTGACTTTTTAAGTGCACAAATTGAAAAATCACAACTCATTTTTTACTTTTTTAAATTGAATCCATCCACTCGTAGTAAAAATCTGTTCTGGTCACACGTTAGTGAAAGAAAAACAGCACCACATCCGAAATGGGGCTCCCTCATGGTACACTCCCAGCATGGGAAATGGTCTACTGTGACAGCCTGAATTTCTAGGCTGGCAAACAGCATTATTCTCATTCCTGCTCCCATTGTCAGCCCTCATTGAAATCTGCTGTCACAGACTGGAGCAGGATGCTAAGCAGGGCTGCTGGCCTCCATGCGTGTGTCTATCTCTGTCTACATTCATATAGGCCGGGCCAAAGTGGCGAGAGAAGAAATCAAGAGGTGTGGAGGGATAGAGAAATGGACATCGAGGAAGAGGGAAAAGATAGTTGTTTTGGTCCTGACAATGAACCACTCAAGCGACGTGAACTGGGTTTCTTAAAAACAGCAACAACAAAAAAATAGCAGCAGCAGTCTCTAGAGCTCATCACTCATCCTGGGCTTGATGGAGGCAGACAGGTCGGTTTCCTCTTCCTAATATTCTCCATGACAGACTGTCCATTTACACTGCTGGCCTTGCTGATCCTACGCTATTACTTTTCTCCAACCAGAGATGAGTCGAGCTTAAGCAACTGCTGAGAAAATTGTTTCCATCTCTACACTGACTAATGGTACACTGTATAAAGATAGAAAAGTATTTCATTCATTCATCTTCTGCAGGTGACTGGAGCCCATCAAAGTAACTATTGGCCTTACCCCGTGTACACCATATGGCCAGTTAGTCGCAAGGCTGACACAGAGACATACACTGACAGACAACCCCTCACTCTCACATTAATTTACTATGGGCAATTTGGAATCACCAATTGTCCTAACACATACATGATATTGGATGGTAGGAGGACGCTGGAGTATCCCACAGGTAATACATGCAGACTCCACCATGCACAGTGCAAATATAATGTTTCAAATTGATATACCAAGAAAAGTGAGCCATCTTGTTTATCCCTGTATGTCAAGAAGCTGTTTGATTATGCAAGCTTGATCAGGCACACTTGCATGGGCCACACAGCACAGTAATCACTAAAGTCTATCTGTATTAAAAACACTTTACATTTCTGATTAAGGCAGTTGGTCTGCTCATTTAAGTAGAAAATCAGATATTAATATGCAAACACTGGTTAACACTATCATTAGGTGTTGATAAGAAAATCAATACTCAACAGATTAGCTATGAAAAATAAACTCTACCACCCTCTATATATTTTCTTGGGCTTGGGTTTGCGGTAACTGGCGCATATCCCAGTAACTATGGGCCTGGGATACGCCATGTCCAGTTAGTCACAAGAGTGATGTAGAGACATACATACATAGACAGACAACCACACTGAAAGGCGGGGGTAAAAAAGAGTAGCCAGAAAATGGGAACATGGAGAGGACATGCAGTCTCTAACCAGAGAGATCTTGTGGCCACTACTCTCTGGCTTCGAGTCACAAACCCATCAAAGCCTAATTACCAAAAACAAATGTTGTATAGAATAGGAAATAAAATAAGTGTCTGGCTTGGAAATAGTCATAGACTGTGGAATGCAGGAAACTTGCCTCCTGTTGCTTCTAAAGCTCTTAATCTTGGTTCGATTGGATAGGAAGCATCAGTGAGCTCCAATCTTTTAGGTCTTTCCACAGTTGTTCAGAAGTATAAATCCAGACTTTAGCTAGGCCTCTGAAGCACATACAAGCACCAAACCACTTTTTTCTTTAGCATGTGTTGTTATTGTTATATTGCTATATATTGTTGTTGTTATAAGGGTGTAGTCAAAATAAAAACTACATTTTTGAGTATTTCTGACTTATTTTAGGTGTGATATTCCTAGATTAAAAGATCACAGGAAAAAAAACAGTCACCTAGTTTATGAGTTTAGATGCTGTAAGTGGTTAACAAGCGTTCATTCTTGTTCTTACTGTGAAATGCTAAATTAGCAAGACCACATAAATAGAAAAATAGGTCGATTTTTTATGTGGATGTACTGTACTCAAAACTTTCAATGTCTTAATTGAGCTAATTAGCATAGTCTTTCCAAGCACAGATTGTACAAATTGCTGCAAATCTTACAATAACAAAAAAGTAACAGGCTGGATAAGAACACACTATAGCCTAGAGGTGGGTGATACAGTAAAAAAAAAGTTCACTAATGTTCATCATAACACATCCATTGTCCCAAAAAACTGACGTTGAAGAGCAGAGCATAAATGAATGCACTGTCAATCACGATTCAACGATCTTCCCATATTAGAAGATCACCATGACTTCATATCATGATTACATTTTTTTATCGTCCTTAATGCGCACCCCTCTATAGCCTTTAGTTTTATTCTTTTACTCATCCTGCAGGTGTTATGTGTGTGGAATTCTGTTAATTCTCTTAAACATGCAACTCAAGAAGAAAAGACAAATGATCCCCTCAGTGTTCCACCATATCCAAAAAGGCATTTTGTCTACATGTAATATAGAGCCTGTGTACTGTGAAGACTTTAAATGGGAAATGGCCACTGCTTTATTATGCTGCAGTGCCTTGAAAATGAATGTGGATAATAGATATATTCACAGCGGTATTAATATCTTCCGAGTTCATCTTTCCCCCCCTCGTTCTCCATTTTCTCTCTTGCAGCCTCCAAAGTACTTTGCCCTTGGCTATGCCTTATACTAAATAGATTTATGAGAACATTTGTGTCATATTTCCTCTTTTCCCGGATTGTCAAGACAGATTGTCAGAGCGCCACTGATTGAGTGGAATCACCACACAGACTTAGCTCCTATTGTCGGGCCCCACATATTCATCTCTGGGGGGATTTAACAAGTAAAATTGGCCAATGACACTTCTCTCAAGGCTTTGCTGCTACTATAATGAGGTCAGGGCTATAAAAATAGTCAATTTTCCAACTACATTTTAAATGATTTCATATCTCTACATCCTATTTTTTATTATTATTTATGATTGGATTTATAAACAAACTATCACAATGTATTCAAAATCATTTCTTAAAGCATGTCTAAGACCAGAAAATACATATGGTTTTATAGTCTGGTCATGTTATATGATATAAAGTGGGTACTGTCATATTGATTATTTTGACCCTGTCCAACAG
Organism: Philypnodon macrostomus; assembly: GCA_036025475.1. NCBI lineage: Eukaryota > Metazoa > Chordata > Actinopteri > Gobiiformes > Eleotridae > Philypnodon > Philypnodon macrostomus. Next base: position 8,412 of record JAVQKC010209549.1, on the reverse strand, counting down.
ACCACTAATTTAACTGAATGCTGTGTTGAGTATAGCATTTGAGTTTCTGGAAACTCAACACAACTGGTTGACTGAGCTGTCAATCAAATACGCAACGCAGCTATGCCGGTAAAGAAAGCAGACATGGTGTTTATCTAGGACCTCCTTTTCAAAGATTGATGGATATGTTGGTTCGAAATGCCAATGCATGGACAGGTAAGGCTGTCTGAATTCAGTACAACATGTGAATAATACAGTGGGATGACTTATATTAGCAGAAATGTAGCCTTAGCAATGTAGCATCCCGGCTCGTGTTAGCGTAGCCATGATATAAACATACTGTAACTTCAGTGACTATTACATCCATCTCACAACTTGACAAGTAAATAAAGAGGCATGACTACAAAGTTCTGCTTTAAGTAAAAGTACTGTTAATTATTGTAAAAAAGACTAAATGTCCAAACGTTGGTTAAGTAAAAATGATGTTACTAAAAATATTTATTTAAATAAGGTATGGTATGTTTCCTTTAAGCACTAATACAGCACTAATACAGCATTAAAACCTTGCTCAATGCAGGGCACTTAATGGTCAAATGGTAAGCAATTTTGCTGTGAAAAGGGCTGTATAGCAGATAGCACAAATATATCTTATGTGAAAAATCTAACTGCTTTAAAATGCACTGCAGGCCGTTCTACTCATGGCCATATAATGAATAACTGGAGCAAGCCAAGTACCAGCACAAGCGGGATGTAGCACCGATAATGGTGTGTCAGTGGGTGTGTCTAGCCATTTGGAGGGTAAAAGAGAGCTGCATTCTCAATGAGGAGGACTGAGACCCTTTGAACCACCAACAACTCATTGAAATCCTTCACTTCTGCAAGCAATTTATCAGCAGACGTCAGACATGAGATGGTCACAGTAGAGGATAGCCATTCTATGTGACGGAGAGGGAGGGAAATGGTGATGTGTGGTTGTGGTTAGATGGAGAGCCAGTAATGAAGGCAGAGCTGGCCGTAGAGAAGAAGAATGCAAACATGGAGGGGGTTTTCTAGACATCAAATCTGACCTCTTCAAAACCATTTGTACCTGGACGAAGCTTGCCCGCTCTAGGGTTGCCATACTGTTGAGCTTGTTATGTGGCTGACTAATACAAAAAAATAACTAAAGCATTAGGACAGAACAGTATTAGAAAATAGAGCAATATGAGAAACAATATTGTGGTGAGAAATGAATCTATATCCTGTACAAACCCCCCTCGGTTACTTTAAAGATATATATGGGCTTTCTGGGTCTATAGAGTACTTACACTCCTTTTGTGATAATTAAACATTTGCAATGTATTGTGTAGTTTTATAAAACCTGACATTACTATTTCGATTAACTTTTAACTTTCTCTGCATTGTATTAAAATACTCTGTGGCTATAAGTTACCCTGATCTTCTGTACAACAGTAGGTAGATGGCAAGATTATCAACCTGGAACATTATTCTGTATTTTTGAATTAAAAGTGACCTTGACACAAGTTATTGGTTGAATCCTGTGAGACAGACAGACTCTCCAGGGGGAAGATCACTGAAGATGGACTGCATTAGTTAGTGTTAACCTCTGCCACTCTCAATATCAGCCATTCCAGATTACATTCAAAGGACAAAGATGTGCCGTGGTTTAGCTCAGCTGGTAGACAGTTTGCCGAATGTCAAGCCCTACTCTTCTGCCTGATTTCCTGTCACCATACTGTCCTTTCAAATAAAGCCAGAAAAGGTTAAAAAATAAAATAATAAAAATAAAATATAATAATTAAAAAATGCCCACATTTGAGACCGAAGTTGTTTGGACAAGCAAGCAAATTAAAACACATACAAGCTAAAACACATACAAACTAAAACACATACAAACTAAAACACATACAAATTAAAACACCAAAAAACTAAAACGCATACAAACTAAAACGCATACAAACTAAAGGATATACAAACTAAAACACATACAAACTAAAGCACATACAAACTAAAACACATACAAACAAATACATACAAACTAAACCACATACAAACTAAAGCACATACAAACTAAAACACAGTTAGTGACTAGCAGTACCCTTATGTTGTTAAGTTGGCTGCCATTTGCCACAACCATCTTGTTAATGCACAATCTGAGACCGTTTGGTGGTTAACGCTTGATTTCTCATTTAAAACACATTGGCGTCTATTTAAATTACAGAATGTAGCCTTGATGATACCTGACATTGCTATTGATGCTTGTACCTCTCCTAAACCTTGAAGACTCTTGAGCAACTCCACAAAGCGAGATTGACTGGATTGAGAGAATTACCGTTTGCTAGAAAAGATGTGTGCCTCATTGGATCTATACAACCAAAGGCTAACTTGTAAAAGTAAAGCCAGAAAGTAAAAAGTAATATAATAGGTGACCTGAAATGTTTGGAAATGTCTTTGTCTGGACTAATAAATAGGACGATTCACTGAGAAGGTTCACTGAGTAGGGACAATTAAAGTATAATTTAAAGTGGAATCCTAAAAAAATCATAATAACGCAATTTCAAAAAGCAACCTGAATGACCAGGTGCAAAAGCAGTTAGATGCAGAAGCTTGTAATTATCATAGTTTAGATATGTGTTACTGCCCGGCAACAGCGACCAAAGAAAGACCTGAAAAACACAAGTTATTTTGGAAATCGAGGCCAGTGGGTATTTAGTCACAGCATTGGTAATTAGGGTGGTGGAGTCACACTGTACCTGGACGTTGATGGAGTGTGTGCGCTTCATGTTTTGGAACAACAGATCAGATAAACATGTGTCCCAACAACTGCTCTCGTTTGGGAGAGCTGCCCCAGTCTGGACCCCTGCTTGACTCCTTACAGAGCCTCCTGGGCTTTGAGGAACATTATGCCTCTGCACTTTCCCCATTACTGACCTTAAGGCCAGGGACAATTAAAGTAACAATACAGAAGCAGACAGGGCGAAAAATGAGGGTGATGCAAGTTTGCAGTAAAAATAAAGCCGACCATATTTCTGAAAAATATGAATAGAAAATTAATTAACACGTTTGTAATTACTGACTTTTTAGTTTGAAAAAAATTTAATATAACATATGAACTATAGACTTTGGAGAAAAACTTTATTATTGCATATGACAGAAAATATGCATCACTTTGCAAAGAATCAGTGTTGAATTACAGCTGTGCCCAGATTCAAAGTAGAAAGTGCCAATCAGGGGAAAACTGTTCACCGCAAGAACTAGAAGTCTAAAGCAGCCAATCAAGCCCAGAAAATGATTATTTTGATGGAAATTACCCAGGCCTGATTGCACTTATCAATAATTGGACAGCTTCCAACCAAAGATGGCCTTTTGATTACATTTAATCCTGCTCATCACTGTCACAATCCCCCCTCGACAAACCTCTGACAATCAGCCACTGCAAACACACTCTTCAGGTTATACACAGGTGTATTCTTCATATGGGCTGCACTACCTTCAAATGCCATCTATAGCTTGCACCAATTTTTGTACATTGGGTATACTGCATTTGCACATATGATAATCTAGCCACAAGGGGTCACAAGCATGTGTCCTGCTTGTGCTAGTCCCAAACAGGGAAATAACGGAGAGAGTAAGGGCTAGAGGTACAGTTCCTTCAATGTTGACCAAAAGCTTATTAAAATCCTTAATAATAATATGAAACTGGCAGAAAATTGACAGAAAGATCAACCACCATATATTACATAATTATGGTCCGCAAGTTCAGTTTAAAAGAGAAGAATATTTTGAAAAGAAAGAACTACACCTGCACACTGAGTTGATGTGAAAAAAATATACAAAAGTAAACTAAAAAAAACATATATATAGACTGAAAATGTTCTATACACAAAGAACACCTCTGAGCCAAGAACAGACCGAGCACATTTAAGTCAAAATCAAGCCTTTGTGGGGGATATAAAATGAAATGCCCTCTTCTAGCTTGGTCTTTGCCACTGGGGGTATTAGCTTAGCATAGTATCGGGGGTAAACCACAAAATAATGCAATTACATAACATCTACATAACATACAAGTACCAATAACAGAAATGTGGGTCTGTAAGTATCGGGTACCAAAAACGAGGAATAGGAATAAATCTGGGTCCTACAGTCAAGAGCTACTGCAATAATTTGTCCATGTTCAATAATGCTATTACAGTCATGATGGTAAAGGTATAGTGTGGTGGTGTGGAGGCTTGTGTGGAGGCAACCTAGATATCCACTTATTGATTTTAAAGATGGAGACAAAACTAATACTAATATTCAACCTGGCTTAAACTATAACACCATGTCAAAGACCTTTCCAAGTTCTTCAATGGCCCTGAAGCAATTTGCCTTATGTGCCTCCCTACTCTTTAAACAGTTCCTCCAGGCTTCCGCAAGACACATTTATTTACTTGTCTCACTCAATTAACCGTCTTCCCCTTGAATAATTCATTTCCGCAAACTGACAAAGTTGATGAACGGAGAAACAAAATCTAAATATATATAGTGATTAAAGATTATTCCGTCCACTTATACACAATGGCTGGCGGCTTCAGTCAAGTGCATAATTAGTGGAATTAGATTAAATAACCAATTAGAGACTAACAAAGTAAATAAGCCTGCAGGGATTCCACCAAACGCTCGAGTTTATTGACAGCCTCAAACTCGATTTCTGTAACATAGGAGAGCTAGCTAACTTCAAGGGATAGGATGGATGAGAGAGGAAGAGGACAATATTAACTAAATGAATTCATTTACAAATTAGTATAATCCACAGCAAAGTCAGCTAAGTCAGCTGAGTGGATCAGATGGTAGAGCAGGTCTATTCACACACCAACCTGACATTGTGTCTTCGGGCAAGACATTTCTGCCACCTCGCCTGAAGGTATGAATGTGTGATTGTTGTGCTGTGTTTGTGTGTGTGGTGGTTCAAGATGCTATAATAAATATGGCTGTCACATCTACATTAGTTCAGCTGTGGCTACAGAGATTGTTACCACCAAAGTTTGTGACGGTGGAGTGAATGAATAATTGATTCACCTGTGGTACTTTAAGGCCTTGGGAAGCGTATTCAATGTTGTATTAATTAGGGTATAATATGCAAAGGAAGTGGGTGTCATGTGTGTATGTGTGCAAAGAAATTCAAATAAAAAAGCTTACCTTTACTGGCACTTTCCACATGTTCCAGTTCATCAGGGAATCTCAAAATCACTGGGTGACTGTCTTCGCACTTTTCTGCCAGAAAATGCAGTAGCGTTGTGTTGTGACCAATGGATTTTGTGTCTCTGAGCTGAAAAAAAAAATAAAAATTGGTTATATTAGTACTTACTTTAATGAAGCGATTGGAATGAGATAAATGAGATGAAATGTATGTAGAATTCAAGTTATATGATTTGTGTCCTTGAAGCGTTCATATGGTAAGTAATCTGTCAATCATTGCTATGGTCAAGGTTCCAAAAAATGATCTTTATTTATCTTACTAATATATACCCACAGCATCATGGCCTGAATTTAAAGTGTAACTGCATAACATGTTTTCCCACATTTGCAATTTGAAAAATATGCATAATTTCAACATTATTTGAATTTCAGTTTAATAATTATAGTATGGTAATATGCTCTTTCACATACAAAAGGGGTGCTTCTAGTGAGTTGTGGGACCTAACTTCTCTACATATGAGATAGATTGATCAGACATTCAAACCAATTATAAAACAATACAAATAAAAACACTGCATAAAATCCATTCAATTTGACACAAAATGTTCAATAGAACATCTGAGTCAGAAAGGTTATGTGATTCCATCATTAGGAAATCATTAGGTCTAAACATATAGTAAAGATAAAATGAATTAAAACTCTACAATAGAACACAAAAGCAAGGTGTATATCGGCGAAACGGCCCCCTACGTCTGCCACAACCTTAATCACCTTAATCAGACATTGTGTGATTTCTAAGGGTTTTTATATTGTTAATGAGCAATGAAGCCCCCAAACCATGACAAACATGGGAAGGGTCTATTTGACTTTTTTGATTTGTCTGTAGTCTCTCTAATTTGCATATGTACATTAAATATACACCAGCCTGGATCACATTAATCGTAGAAGTACCAAAATCATTCCAGTTCAGCGTCTTCATGATATGTAACTGTCTAGAAAAGTTGAAAAAGAACCGGCAAAGACTTTTTGAGTTATTGTGTTCACAGTTTTAGGTAATTAATTAATTAATTCCTTAATTAATTTTCATCATAGAAGTACCGAAATCAACCCAGTTCTGCGTCTTTATGATATGTGCCTGTGTGCAAAAGTTGAAACTGATCCAGCGATTAATTTTTTTGTTCAAACGTAGGATCTGCGGACACTGACCAACGCGATTCCATAATATCGTTGTTTCGCCGATATAATAAACTGTAGACAATAGACTCAACTACAAAGGAGAATATGAGATGCTAAATTGTATCCAGTATCCAAGTCCCCGTCAAACAAAAGATGTACAGAAATGATGACAGTGAGAAATTATTGACTTGTACGTTTCTTGAAAAGCTTCTAACGTGTTCTACATTTAGTGAAACAACAACAAAACCATTGTCTTCAACTTCTTTTAGCAGAGCTTGGAGGATTCCTAAAATAGTCATGTCTTAACACCTCTGTGCGTCACTCTCAATTATATCGGAGGTGAGCTCTAAATGTATTAAAGTGCGAGAAATGACACTTCCAAATACAATTACAGCGGAGTATACACAAAACGAAGGCGCTCTCTGGAGAATAAAGACACAAGAGACAAGCACCGCACCATGAAGTTTCAATGAAACGTGCACGTTTGCCAAAGACAGACAGACACACACACACACACACACACACACACACACACAAGAAGCCGGCGCACAGCAAAACTTGTTCCATATTCATCCCTGCCGTGATTGCCATGGTGTTCGAACGGCATGCTGGGAAAGCTAATTAGCACAACCCACTTATGTGTACTCATACTGATAATATCTGTGCAGTAAACAGCCTGCAGTTGGACATGCCCACACACATGGCACAGATGCCGCCATGTTCGCCGAAACGAGCCGAAACAATTAAGAAGCAGAGACACACCCACGTGAGGCCATAAAAAAGAAAAAAAAAGAAAAAACAACACCTTCATTAGATAAGGATCAATCATTTGCTCACGATGGGAAATCACAATTTAATTTCATGGATTTTAATTTTTAATTTGTTGATAGTACCCCAAACTGTCATTAAAAGCCTGGTTGCTATGTGGATTATGCCAGCTCCCAGTTATTGATATGAAATAAATGATAATGGTTGATTTTCTCTCTGAAACAATACTGTCTGATAAAGTTATCTTTGAAATGTCAGCCGCACCTAAGGCTGTACACTGAGTACTTTGTGATAGTGTGTCCTTTGTCATTAACCTGAACTAATGTAGTGCCCAGACAGAGGTGATCAGCACACCGGTAAGTGTAAGTAGTGAAACCATGTGGTACTATGTAATAAGGCAGCCATTAAAATCATACGCATATTATCATTGAAAGGTGAATCCTGTGAGCATTATAGGGGGGCTAGAGTATGGCCAGCGAGTGATTTATAAACTAGGTGTGATCTCGAACACGATTGAGTTATTTCAGTTTTTCATTTTGAGATATACAAGATTTTGCAGCATTTATCCAAAACTAGACGATCAAGAGTCAACTCATGCCAATGTCTTAATGGAGGTCTTCTGAGGTCTAGGTAAAAACTACTGGGCCAATTTCAACATTAACGGGTCCATAAAATGAGGTTAGAAATGAGCTGGGTATAAAGATATAACTGGCTTTAATTGGTCTTTAGAAAACATTGGTATTCACACTCAAAACAAATAACCACTCTCAAGCATAATCAAACGTAATTGTTTTGGCAGCCGAATATGACTTCAGAGTATAAAGTCATTTCAGACCAACACTATTTAACTTTACCAGTGTGTGTGAAAGTAAAGCGAACTGGTGAGGCTTCTGCTGGGATTTGCAACATTAAAAAGTCCACGCCGTGCACGCAATTTTCTCTGCAGTTTGCATCAGCAGCTTCCGTTTTGAAGATGTCTGGACACAGATTCAAGCAAACATGTCTGGGTCACGTTAGGGCTACACAAAATGGAAAACAGTTGGTATAGGCTAAATAGAAATGGAAATTGAATATTCAAGTCAGTGTATGTCATATATAATACTAAAGATATAGCTGTTGTTTATGGAATTGTGCAGCCATCAGTATCCATATTTATTTTACTTTTACTGCGGCAGTGGCGCAGTGGGTAGGTGCTCGTCCTTCAACCAGAGGGTCGGTGGTTCGAGTCCCCATCCAAGCACACACTGTCGTTGTGTCCCTGGGCAAGACACTTAACCCACATTGCCTATGAATGAATGTGGTTGTGTGATT